>JAWQRP010003883.1:0-12655 GCA_033557875.1 Quadriops clusia
TTGACATTTTGTAGCTATTTTTTCAAGAGCTGCTGCACCATCAAAACTTAAAACAATTCCATAAAATTATTTACCTTCAAAAACCTACATATACGTACTAAAGTTACCAGGTAATATTTAATGTGTACCACTTAAATCGATTCTTTGAGAGTATTAAAACAGACTGTACGAAAATAGATATTTCAATTCAGCAAAATAAGGAGCTGGTATAAGGACTAATATTCGCCCCTAAAATATCTAATTCAAAAAATCAATTACGGAGCATTACTTACTTGTTATCTGGCTATGTAAAAATAAAAATACAATGTGGATTGCACGATTTTTATTTTGGGGGTTTTTGCATACATTCGACCACTGTGCGCCGTATCTACGCGTAATAGTAAATTAAAGTCCATATTCAAAATGTCGCCGGAGCGGCGACATCGGAGTGGAAAGGGTTATTAAAATCTTTAATTCGGATGCTATGCCCGGCGCGAAAACAATTGGTCCATATGTTATAGATATGTAATTAAATAAACACTTGAGGCTTTTGTATCCATGTAATTTTTTTTGGACGCAATCCCTCCTTTTTACTACAGCTTTTATTTTTTCAGGGGAACTACCCTTTTGTATTCACCCCTCCATATTGCACCCAAGCAAGCGTCCAAACACGAAACAAAATGTAGCGAAAAACTTTAGTAATGTCTTTATTCGAATCCTCCAAGAACACACGCCTCTATCTTTTACGTTTGAGTGAGTAAACTGGATGATGGCAGCCCAACTATAAACGGCCGTATTGTGAGGGTAAACAATGCGCGTATGGGGTGCATGCGAGTGTGGGAGACTGATGTGCCATTTAGTTCAGTTAGCCTCGGGTCTTTGTCTGCATTAGTTTTGGATCCGGCAAGGATTCGCCTTGACTCTCCTCATCTCAATTAATTCTGGAAGCGCACACAAGAAAACGCACCAAAACTTACGAAACTCCGTTAGATACCTGACTACAAAAAAAAAACGAAATGCGAGGGTGATGGGATTACGATGAGAGCCCCTATGCGAATACAAGACAAAAAAGACTGCGAGAGGAATTTTGTTAAAGGTCTCTTACGGCGAAACGATTTTTGATGTGTTTTTTTAGAGCTTCTCGCCTTCGTATTTATACTTTTCACATTTCGCGATTCTACTGATTAAGTAATAAGTCAGAAACGAGCATTTGAAGAGAATTTACAACCATAGAACAACTCAAGTAAATTATTTCGTTACACCGAGAACGTTTTCTCACAATATGTGGTTTACATTGCAGGAACGTCCCAAATAAGAAAACAACTTTTTTAATTTCAGTGGAAAAAAGAAAGAAATGAAAATTGAGAAATTATTTCCACTTATTTGCGGGATGTTTCAGAATTCCAGCGATATTGCGTTTTTAAGATCAGATGTATCAAGAGCAAAATTACTCGCCGTTTTGTTTCGACACACTCCTCGCTCCAGCTACAATTCTTCCGCAAATATAAAACAAAGCTCCGCCTGTTAAATTGTTTACACGATATTTTCTTTTCGCAACTTTACAAGTTTGTACGGAAGGAAAGGTGGAAAATTCATTTTATTTTTTCATGCAGTCCCCGATGAAGTGCGTAAAAATGAATGAATCCTGATTAGAGTTTTTATAAAGAATTACTTTATTCCGTGAGAAAACATATTAAATCCATTCCCTTTCATTTCACTCCTTGTTTCACACTCGCATTGTCCAATTTTAATATGAATTTTAGGTCTTGTTTTTTCCTCTTTCGCCTTGATAACGTTTCGAAATTATATTATATGTCGAGATGATGACCACATAATGCACGGCCCGTAGGTCGAGTAATAAGACCTAAGGCCTTTGATGTCGAGATATTGCAATATTAGGGACAAGGATGTAGGTCCATGTTGATGGAGAAACGCAACGAATTGTAAATTCATAATGCTGCCTTGCTCGGGCGTTTCATTTTGATAATATTAGACTTCGTTGGTATAAAAAATGTACTTCCACGAAATAAGAAGAAAGAGGCAATACGGAAATACGAGCACGAACTTTACATACTTACTATTAATTTCTTATTCCTTTCCGTTTTCATAACTAATTCCAACGTAGTAAGTAGTTTTAAATATCGGTTTTTATTAGAAGTTGTATTAAAGATTAAAGCGTAATTCGTACAAATTAAATTTGACAAAAGACTTATTTGCAGCTATAAAGTTTGTGCGGTAATAAGACAATGTGATATGGAACTTCGAAGGAGGGGATTGCGAGCAGCTTGAATAGTCATATTGTAAACAATGGGGCAAAAACTGCAATAATTTGTAAGGTAACACGGAATAGGAGGAGTAATTATTTAATTATTGCATTGAGGACGTCTTCAACTTACCTCATTGTCTCAGAATGCGGCCTATATTACTTATAGAGAGCTTCTGAATACTAGATCCTTCCTTTGTTGTCAAGTGCGTTATCGGGTTTAGTTCATAGCTAATCAAAATAGCGCTTTCGCCCTATATAAAATTAGCTCTTGTGAATGACGAATCTCGTTCAGGTGATTTGAATAATAATTATGCCTTCATCAATATGTAATTTTCCATTTGAAAGGCGTAATTGTTCCTTCCAAGAATATTGCCAAACTTAATTTTAGTTTCTGATGGATATGCCACATTGGCACTCAAAGGCCTTCGAAATATGTGATTTCAATAACACCTATATTACAGACTAAATTAGTTTTGTTATAAGAGTTCAGAATGCCAGGGAGTGGTGTAAAAACTAAACTAGCTAAATTTACATTCTCAATAAAGAAGGAAATTTTTAATAAGGACTTATATAAAAGAACTGCTAGAAGAACTCCTGAAGCCATCTTATTCAAATTGGAGTAGTCTCGGCCTTTCAAGAAAACTAATTGTTGCAAAAATAAAACCGAACGAGAAATGTATTCCCAGAGAATTTAATTCCCATTATTTGCATACCGACGTCTTTCGTATTTGCCCAGAAATCGCAAAACCCAACTTCAGGAGTGGTGTGGACCGCAAATAAAATGTATGAGCTAGGTTAGTTTGTTCTTTTTGCCCGGTTTTTATTTATTCTCTGTCGGCATTTTGCATCCTCCGTCTACTTGCAGGGCTGCTTCAACTCACTCACCAACTTCTTCAAAGTGTTTTACTTTTTAATAGAATTTGTCAATTGAAAGTTTTAAGTTACTTTTAAAAATTCCTGTGTACAAACTGCTTTTTATCCAGTCCAACGCTTCTTGTTTTTCCACTTTGTAAACGACGTCAAGTTGGGAAAATAAAACATTTTGAGACCGAATACGAAACTTTAAGGAATCGAGAGCATGTGCCATAATATCATGTCATTATTCGGATAGTTTATTTGGTTTCCTTGAGACATACAAACGAACAACGAATAACAGGTGTAAGGTTTTAAAATTGCATTCTTCATTTAAAAATAAACTATCCGTACCTCTCTAAGACGTAAGTTTGTGCGAAAGGGGCTAGAATTTCTCAATGGTTGATGCGCGAACTAGCGAAATAATCAAACAAACTCCTCCCTTACCTTGTTAATGAAGGTATGGTTGAAGTTTTTGCAGCATTGTCCATAGTTTGTCTATTCAAAGTTCGAACGGATAGGTCCCATTACTCCAAGTTCCAGCTCGAGTTACTCATTGTTTGATTAGTAAAGCAAATCCGGCCAGTTGTTTATTGTTTCTTATCCCTGTCCCGCTGCTTGTGTTAAACTTGTCGTATTGATTTTCCCCTCTCTGCCTCACATAAATATTTCCTCTTTGGTGTGTATTCTACATACGCAAAACAATCAGGCGAATATCTGACTCATTGTCCATTCGCAACTTATTTGTTGCCCAAAATTTGTAATTAGGTAATTGTTCTGTGAATTGACTTAGGTTCTTGATGAAGATCTTGGTGAATATATAATTCTCCTAAACTTTCTTTCTTAAAACTGTTCTGGAGTAACTGACTTATACAACTCTAAGTTGGACTAATAAAAATAAAAGTAATGGGAAAATGGTATTCTAAAAGAAATGCCTATAAATAAAACAATGTTTGTTGCTTCTGCACAACTAGGATCCCTTTCTGGTATATAACGTGAACTTTGAACTTTTTTTCTGAAGTTGAAGGGCCGCTGGCTTCCTGACCACCGTACTTATTAGCGCTGAAGCCTAGCAGTTCACAAAAAGTTTACGCCCTTTTTTCGTTCACATGGTCTTTTACTTTTTGTATCTGTACATAAAAATCCGGAGTTTGGCAGTAAAGCGATACAAAATTCTTATAAATGAGGAAGCGGCCGCTGGCTTCCGTGTACACTATGGCTAACAACCTCGAGATATTTAGTTCTTGTTCACATATTGCAATTTTCCTGCTTATTTCTCTCTGTAGGGAGCTCCCCTTGCAATGTCGCATAAAATTACGTAATAAAATATCAACAAATTATGTTTTAATTATTACACTTGACTCTGCTATCTGATAACTTAATTGTACTTTAATTCCAACGTTTAATTCTTGTATGCACTCATTAAAACCAGAATAATAGTCGATTGTTCTTAATGACTTATGTCATAGTCGCTATCTACTAATATAGATTAGCATTTAGTTCTCTTTACTGCTGCAGCCATTATAATTGTCTTTATCATATTTCCCATGAGGATAATTAATTCCTTTGAATGGAAGAGCGAGAGATAATGAGTCTGTCGGCCCGTATTTTTGCATCTGCATTTATAATAGGTGCATGCGGAAAGAGCCATAATGCAACTTCAACTTCACCAATGCAGTGAACTTGCTTTGTTTTAAAAGAAACTACAGTATAATCTTTATGTATTTTGTCATCTTTTGTACCCTAAAACTCGTTACTTTACAATCTTTCATTAAGGAATTAATTTTTTGTTTCTTTCAATTATTTTTACCATACAGTATTTTTCCTTATACTCCGCAAAGACAATTTTAAAAATAAAATATTATAGAAACGTATCTACAATTTTAAATGGTGAATTATAGACATAATTTTGGCTCTAATTAAAGCGAGGAGACAAAGAAAAATGTAAATCGGAAAAAGTATATTAAATAATTGTAAGAGCGTAAGGTAAACGCAAAAGTAGATTTGTGTTGTGTTAGCATAATTATTAAATCCGCTAAAGGTACGGTACACATCTTTTGTCGAAAATTCAGGTTTGTGAGGGTGAAACTATACATAATTTTAAAATCAGTCTTCTGTGTTTTACCGTTCGCGCTCGCCGGAATTCGAAACGCAGAGCACATAAAATTTTTAGGCCGTGTACGAGTGTCCGACATAAAATTCAATTATCTCTAAATGAATTCTTAAATTGCGTTAGGTGAGGAGGTGAAAACATAAAAATAAAATGTTGTGATTTGCACTCGTACGGAATTAACGCCAAATTAGAGCTCGGCTGAAATTAGCCAGTGCACTCCAATTTCTCGTTTAAAAAATTCAAAAAGCTGACCGTCCAGCGGATTGCAAGCGCAAACAGCCAGCACGCTCTTGTGAGCACAAAGCAAATTAAATTTTCTCTTATGTGCTTGTAATAAATACCATGGCTGTATTAGCAACTTGATAATATCTCTAAACCCCAAAATGTGTTACGCGTATTTATGTAATATAAAGTAGCTTTAATTCGCACTGAAAGTTTGTATTTACGTGTAAATGATATCGGGTATGGGGGACCCTCTTTCCTGGAACATAAGCCCTGAAAGTTGTTTCAAAATTTTCGTTAATATATGGGTAATGCAGATAACACTTCGACACCTTATATTCGCTTCATGAAAAATATGTTAAAAAGGGGTGGAAACCTTCATGCAGATTAGTTAATGTTTGGGGATTTTATTATCATATGAAAAAAAATATATTATGAAAAAAACAATGCAAACATCTGTCCAGTTTTATTATCTTGAAAAAAATTCTGCAATTCTAATTTAAACACGCAGCACTAGAGTGAAATGCATTTTAAGTGATGCAATTTAGATTAAGACATCCGGGTTTTTGCTGCAGGCACGGCGGTTATCTTTAAATTACAGAGGGAACCCGGGAGCAAAAAGTTGACACAGGTTTAATATACTTCTTACTCCATCTGGTTATCCATAAGTAAGAAAGCATTTTCCAACACAAATTTGCTATCGATGTAATTTATAAGTTGGTTAGTTGTAGAAGTTTTAACTAAAGAAATAAATGGATCGCCAACTTTTCGAATTAAAAGTTATATTATTTGCAGTCGCAACTTTTACTTGCCGATATTCCCAATGTTTTTCTTACATAATATCCAATTCTACAAGCGATGGGAAGGCGGATGGAGAGATTATATATTATAATAACTATTCAGTGCTGGAGTTTTTGAAGTTCGCATCAAGACATTTTTTAAGTTGCTATGTCATAAACTCACGGTTGTTTAAAATTTGTAACTATTCAAGACTGGAGCAAACATGTTGAGCAAATATTAAAATGTGAAAAGTGGAGGTCAATTTATTTATGTGTAAACACAAAAGTTTTCGGAACCTTGAAAAACGAGCCTGTCTAAACAAGGCTCCGATTTTATCTGCGGTAAACATATTTTTTCATGGGTAAACTAAGTTCTCCAGTTATTAGGCCTATGTCGAAGTAAGTCATTGATCGAAGACTGATGACTGTGAACCCAAAGTAACCGCTCATACCTCAAGCATTCACTAACTATAGTGCAAACATAACCCCTGTCATCCAGTTTATCTGAATAGGGGATATGATTGATGCTAGGTCAATGAAATAACACTACACCGCCCCTGTCATTTACATCGATCCTCACTTAGGCCGGACTTGGAATGGATGGAAGAAAAAACTAATACAGACAACCCAAGGGATGAAAGGACATTTAGCACGGACGTCAAGCCTATGCGCATATTAAATTAAGAACCCTCTCCTCTTGCTGTAAATAAACAATGGTTTTACTTAAATATTAAAATACATGCATTCGTTTTCAGTAAAAAAATACAGAAAACTCTGAAATGTGTACGTAGTAAAAAAAATTGTTGTAAAATTACACGAAAAAAAATTGATTTTTTAAAGTATGTACAAATAGCAATCTAATGTTAAACTGCTTGTTCTTTTGTTTATTTTGGATTCGTACGGTAATACATGTATTAACAATTTAGTGAAGTGGGATCCAAACTCAAACTGAAATTGTTACATTTTGTACAAAAAAATTATTCGAACTCTTACTGATGACTTATTGAATGTTTTAATACCATTCTATATTTATAAATTAACACTAGTTAATGCCTGTGAAAAATCACAGGCAGCCATGTACACATATATTTATTACCATGTACACGTATACTTATTGCCATATACACATATACATATACATTTTACCATAAATGTTGGAAATGAAATAAAATCAAAGTAATAAAAAATGTTTTTTTGTTTTTTGTTGCGAAATTGTTGTTGATAAATAAATTATTAAGGAAGTCAGTTTTATAGAATCTTCGCCTTGTAATTTTAGTTAATTTTTTAACAATATATTTACATCTTACGATTTCGACATATATACATGTTATCATGTTCGCTAAAAATGTATGCAGTATTAACGTATATAGTAGCAAACGGAAGAACATAATAGTAGTAGGGATATTTTCATATTTTTTGAATTTGAGATTTATTTAAATTGAAATGAATTTAATATTAGTCCCACTTCTTATTTGTAATAATTATAAATTTTATGGTGGTTATTTCTTGGGAATAAGTCCAAAAAAGAAGTTTATGTTTCAATAAAAATCTTTATTTAACAAAGGGTCTGACGCGTTTCGTGGTGACATGCCACTTCATCAGAGCCTTCGCATATTTCAAAAATTAAATTAATATAGATTCTAAAAAAGTAATTTAATAATTTATTTATTATAACATCCTAGAACTAAACTAACACTACATTGTAAAATTACTTTCTTTACTATATTTTAACTTTCAAATTTGTGGATGACTTTGGATTTAAAATCCTTCTATTAATTTAAATGAATGGTTGACTGCGTGAGGAGAAATATTTCTCTTGTAACTTTACACCACTAGAAATAATTCAAGTTTTATCGAACGTGGTTACACTACCGAACGGAAAATTACTAATTTTGTTGTAATCTTAGAATCGACTTTGTAAGTGGAACAATGATTATTTGTAGACTTACATGGCTGTAAAAGCACGTAAAATTAGTAAAAATATAATTGAGATTTAGTTATATGGATCAATCATTCATTCTCTGTGCGTTTGTAAAATTTCTTTTTTTCCATTTTAAAGTTGAGAGCGTAGCTTACACCAGAGTTCCTGCTTGAGGAGAACTCCCGATCGAAAACTGTGATCCGATTTTGTTGACTTCAAGATGCGAATATCGCAAAAGCGATAACATAGTGCGCCCTCTATGTTGCGGTATAGACATATTCGATTTACTTCAATACTTGTAAAATTACTGATATCCTGTAATGTATACATTCGTAAAATTACATACAATGTAATTTCTGTTGCCATGTTACAAAAGTTAAGTAAGTTCACAACATTTTTCTTTTCGGAACCGTAAACTCACAAAAACATATGTAAAATTACACCAATTTTTGGGAAACAATATAATATTTAATATTATTTGAGAAAATCTATAATAAAACATATCTAATTTTTAATTAATAGCATCTACACTAAGTAATTAATGCTAACGAAAATCTAAGGCTGCACTAATTTCTTTAGTGTGGGCACTTAGATATTATGTATTATTCACACCCAATTGGTATTTTTCTCTGTAAGTTATAGAAAATTTGAGGTAAAATTGCTACAAAATGTAAACTCTAACGTTCTACATAAAAATAAAATTTCAACTGCCAATACGGATTTCATATACGTATAATATTTGAAAACTAAGTTATAAAGCTTAAATTGTGTGGAAGTTAGGTTTTATTACGTAGTTTGAAATATATCCACATATTTTTGAGTTATTTCGTCATTTCAATAGAGTTTTAATACTGCTCTAATATTTTCCTTTCGTTGGCCTTTGTTTCAATATTGAATTAATTTACATTTTTCAACATTATGCATTTAAAAAATAGGGATTAAGTTCAGGTATTATTTAACGTAGTATATAAAGTTGCAATTGAAGTTTACTAGCTTCTTTACTTATATAGCATCAGCACGACGATATACATATATCTCTATGTTTAATTTGGGTCGAATATAATTTGATTTGAATACAAGTGTATCTTATATTAATTGTTACATTTCACTCAACCAATAATCTCAAATGTAAATTAAGTTCCAAAGAATATATATCCCGTTCTGTTGTAGATATATTGAAAGTGTATAATAGGTTGCAGTATAATACATTTGTATCAAATGCTCTGTTTGAAGTCTAAAGAATTAGATTCTTAACTTTTCACAGGGAAAGATGGTCTGTTTGCAAGATAATATAGACGGACAAAAAGGTTGGGTACATAAAATGGAGAAAAACATTAAATAGTAGGGTTTTACTTTGTTTCCCATGCAAATAGATTTTTTGCGCGGAATGGGTTTTTCTTTCGTGCGAGATGCCTTTTAACGCGGAAAGCTCTTTTTCAAGTTGTGAAATTTCGGCCGCGGTTTTTCTTTGAAATATACTTCGGCGTTATGGAAAGTCATTAGGCTTTAATTTGCGTAAATAAAAGGCGCCGGTTTAAAATGCTGAAAGTGCCGCCATAATAGCTATAAATATCGCAAAAAAGCGTCCCAGTCCGGATCAAGGGCGACAACAAATGATATATCGCGTATAACATTATTTATCAACAGGCGAGCGTGAGGTACTTTAAAAATAACAATAAAAGGACGGCCGCGGAAAGCTGGGGTGGCAAGAAACGGCCCGGGAATTATAAGGGTGATCTTTGCTGGTCATCAGAAACAATAAAACAACGTCTGATGTCCCCCGCCAGTGATTAATCTGTTTTATCGGTGACAAAGCGTCGACACATTTTGAGACACTTATAGAGCTTTTCCTGCTGCAGGGTTAAGTGAAGAGAAAACAAAGGCTGTAATTCATATCCGGACAAAAGCAAGGAACTGTTGTTTCGCAGATAGCTGTTCTAGGGCCGGATATAGCGCTGCATTAGCACCGGTTCTGTTCACCGACGCAAACTAACCCCGAGATATCTTATACTTAGCACTTACCGACACACAAACTTTCGAGTACTTCTTTATATTTGATACGTGGAATTTTTTAACGAGTTTACAAAGCTGGCTTTGTGCGATTCACGGTGAAAGACTGCTAAAACCTCTCTCGGTTGCAAGTTTCCTTCGCGAAAAAGTGAAAAACGTCGGCCGGCTACCGCCGGGAGAATAGCAATAATCGCATTTTAAAGGAGGCTTTCCGAAAGTTCTTTATTCACAAACCCTTACCTTGTGAAGAAATAATATACAAAATAAAATTGGATTGGGGTTGTTGGATTCAATTTGGGAGTAGCAGTGCTTGGGGGGAAGTTATGATCTACTAATGGCGATATTTATGGAAAAGAACATTCCAATTCCTGGAAAATACAGCTTCTGCATTGTGAACATTCAATTACGAAAAAAACTGTTTTCCGCCAAATTTATGACAGTAGCCAACACGCGAAATTTATTGTAATTAATCCCACAATACGCATTAGTTTGAACATTTCCGCGCTATTATTCACTTCTAAATAACTTTTTAAAATTACGTTTCCTACATGTCGCAGGAGATGATTAAAGGAAATTAAATAGTTAACTCAATAGCAAGAATTTCATTTAGGGGAGACGAGCCTTTGCTTCGTAACTCTAACCCATACAGAACGATATTTAAATGCAAAGCAAGTTTGCAGTATTACACCTCTAAATATAATGCAAAACCTCGCATATCATAAACGTGAAAGCGGAGATGTCAAGCTTTAAGATCTCGTAAAATTTCCGCGAGAGATGCAACACGCATTATGAATTTCGGTATTAGCCGTCCTTTCAGCGCCTGCCGTGAAATCCGCGCCGAGCTTTTAATATATATCGCGAATTCTTATGTAAATAGTGACGTTTAAGATTAGAATAATTGCGTACTTTTAATTGCACAGGATGTTTCCGGAGTGAAGCGTTCCCGACAAGAGGTGCACCCGGAAACGGCTGTGTTTTTCCCAACCTGTAATCCCCGGATTAACAAGGATTCTCCGAGTACAAAATATGTTCCTGCTTTTAATCCCCCGTTCCACCACAATGAGTTCGGAACTTAATTTTTCCATAACGCACACCGCATAAATCAAACATAACGCTGTTTCTCTTTCATTTACATTTTGTTTTAACGCGTCTTCAGAGCTTTCGATTTATGTTTTTTCTTACAAAAGGGAAATGTATATAGATTAAAAATGGTTTCTGCCTGAAAATAAAACCTTTTAAAATCCACTCGTTTTAATGCTGCATACGAATTACTTTTTTCTCTGTTTTAACTATAATATTTCGAAAGATTTTTTCTTGGGAAATAAGTCCTTCTGATTAAAACGATCATTTACTTTCTTTACTTTATTAAAACTCTAGTCGGTCTGACGCAATAAAGCGTTTCGCGTGATCAGCGCTTCCTCAGAGGCTTGACATGACAAAATAGCTTAAAATATCTTAAAATCTACAAATTGAAAGAAAAATAGCTGTTAATAATGTAATTATATTGTCAGTGTGAAGCACTGTTTGAACAATGGAAACGTGAATTATATATATTCTACTTACAATTATAATTCTTGAAGAAAATACAAAAAATATTGTGCACTCTACATAGCTAAATTAAAACTAAGGAATTTTATATGTTTATCGACTACATTTTGACTGTGATGGCTTAAATATTACTGTAATGATTAATTACGATGAAAGTGTTGGTGTGAGGAATGGTGTATGAATATAGTATAAGGTTATGTCGTTATTTGTTACTTCCTGCAGATGTTGTCCCAGGTGTATGTGTAATTTTATAGCGGGGAAAATATTAAATTTGAAAATGGAAAAGATTAGGAAATTTTGTATTGTATTGTTATTATGATTAATTTTATTATGTTAATTAGGTATGAGGCTGAAAAAAGTTTAGATTTTTAGATTTTTGAGTGGTAAAAATGGCTTAGTCCCTCTATATCTCGCCTGTCGTTGACTGTCGGGTCTATATGTTGCTGTATATGTATCATTTCTAAGATGTTTCTCGCTTTATCAATTTTTTCATGGCCTAATATTGAGGGATTTGCAAAATTAAAATTGTGACTTAGTTCTGTATTATGTTTTTTTAATGCAGTGTTGTTGCTGATTGGTTTTGTGATACTATTGGAATCTTGCTAGATAATAGTTACTCGGATCTTTTAATTAAAAAGGTGATAAAAAATCGCACATACGCACATTACAACAACACTAATACACAAAAAAAACTCTTCCACCCCAGAAAAATACATATCCATACCATATATTCATGGCCTTTCGGAAAAAATCACAAATATAATTAAACCATATAACTTAACAATAGCACATAAAAACAATAACTCCAATAAATCAAAACTTTTTACAAACCTAAAAGCACCTACACCAAAACTAGATAAAACACATCAACAAACATAATTGCCGTTGTAACGTACGTACGTACGTCCGTCCGTCGGTAATTTTCCCATTTTAAGGAGTGTGATTTCTATGGTGAATGTGTATTG
>JAWQRP010003884.1:0-12654 GCA_033557875.1 Quadriops clusia
AGCATTCAGTGTCAGCGGTTTTCATACGCAAATTGCACGATGCGTTTGTCAAATGTGACAATTGTTCCAAGAACTAGGTTATGTTGCGTTTTAAATGGCCGATATCTTAGCTACTGCCCTTTATCATTGAGGTTAATATTACTTTACTAACGGCGTTGGACCATAGATGGCAACAGCTGAAAAACTCCATTAATCTGGGACAATTTAATATGGGGATTGGCCTTCTTTATATACTCTATATTCAATGGTATTATTTAAATAACTATAAAAATTAGATGAGATAAAAGTTAAGTTTCTCGGATAGCAGTTTAACTTACTGACATGTTGACTCCAAAACTGTTTATCTTCCTCGTTGTCTAAAGCCATCATAAGGGCATCCTTCAAGCTTTTCCAGCCTCTAAAGTGTGAGCATTCAAAAAAGATGGGAACGTTTTTTGGGCACAAGGGGTTCCTCTCTGTGCCACACGTGCAATAACTAACGAGAAACTTCTTTGGGAGATTAATATCAAGACTATAGCAGAAAGGTTTCATTTCAACGTCAACCCCCAGTTTCACGTAGAAATCCCCAATAACCTTGTTCGTAAACAACATCCATTTGAGGTAGTGTGGCACCCAAACGCTACACGTAGTAAGAGTTAAATGACCATTACCGTTTTCATCACAACTGAGCACGTCATTTTCAATTTTAACCTTCCTAGGAACTTTGTATTTGTCGCGAAGTTCCGTCCATTTCATAAGGGAAATATCCTCGGCAACAGTTGGTTCTTTGTAAGACACATAAATGTCGTAGTCCCCTTTTTCCTTGTAAGGCGATGAAATGACCAGGTCATGAGTTTCGAAACCAAAAGGTCGGGACTTCAAGTTGATAGCCATCCATGGTTCCCCAGTCACATCCGGAAGACCAAGCAATCGGTAGACTTGATTCTTAGCCATATGGTAACCTTGCGATTCCCCACTGAAGACTAAGAAACATTCCGTGTGCTCGAATTTCCTAGCTATAAATTTCACTTCGACTTCGATATTCTTCGATGGACCTAGCGCGAACTCGTTCTTGCTAACTGAAAAACAGTTGTGGATGTTCGAGAAGAAGATAGTCGTGTATTTCACGGGGAAGCTATTTTCGTTTACAATCGTGATGACTTTCTCATTGGCCCTAGACAAAGTTGTGTGGAATTCCATATCTTCCGAAGGCCACATCGTCGGCAGAAAGTCATAAAGACTCAGCGCCAAGATTTCCATGTTAAGCTGATTCGCGTTGATGATGTCGCCAGGAAGGACTTGATGCTGAAAGTTTAATTTGTTCCAAACTATGCACAGGTTACAGGCGTTGTACAAACATTGGACTTCGTTTTCAGGTTTCCAATAAAATTCCTTAAAATCTAAAAACATGTAAGGACAATACACCATGGTAACAACGGCAAGGATAACGCCGTCTCTAAGATTCGCGAAAGATCTCACGAATCTGTCTTCCAGGGGAACATCTTTGAGAATCATGACTTTGCTTTGCACGTAAATGCATTCAAGCCACCATAGCAAAGTGTTTTCCACAGAATTACTGGAAGTTTGGGAAGATGTAAATATGAGTTCCCCTGCGTGGGTAACGAAGAAGAGACTGATTTCTGGAGGATGCTGAACGTTGCTTCTGTCGGAGGTTAGTTGAAAGACTTTGTAAGTCTGGAGTAGGAGGTCTAACCAATTCTGCGTACAAAAACGATGGAATTGCTTGTATCTGAGTAGCGGAATCGGTTTGGAAACATTGTTTTGTATGGGTAAAATATGTGAATGGAAGATTTTATATTGGTCGTAGTTCATGAGGTACTCAGGTTCTATATTTGGAAGACAAGCGCCCATGCTGACGAGCAACTGCTTAACTCCGTCATAAACCAACCACAGATAGTTTATAGCAGCCACTGGATTATTTCGCCATTTCCTGCAAATAAAAATTATTGTACTTAAATGTAACTATAGTTTAATTTTATAAAATTAAGTCACTTACGTTGGGTTGATGTTGAATTGTTGATTAATATTAAATCCGGTCAAATTGTCCAAGAGTTTGATGTAAGGAAGATTCATCGGGAAGATTTCGTTGTTTTTTTGAAGCGAATGTCTCTGTGTTGATTTCTGAAGTGATGATGAGGATGTAAATGGATCGATTGTTAAGTCTTCGGGTACTTCGAAAGACGTTGTGCCGTAGAAGCCCTGGGTATTGAGCCACTTTTGCATTTCAATTAATGTTTGCCTCATGTGTTGGGCGTACTCTGATTGGTCGTCAGACGAAGGAAAAAGAGGAAAGCTGGTCTCGTTGTAATTGGTCGCCATTTCTAAGACATTCGATATATCTACGTGTGTCAGTTTGTCTGAAAAACTTCCTTCCATTTGCTAAAAATAAGAAATAAAGCATAATAATAATAAAAATAATAATATGCAGAAACTTAATAAAGGTATTAAACTTACAGATCTTTCGGAAACCCTAGAACTCCTAGTGGTAGCAGTATCTGTATCGCGTTTGAATGTGCTCTTGGCTTCTTCTGATAGCAAGTGTATGAAAGCATGGTTGGTGAAATCGCAATTTTCTGCGCAAGCTTTGATGATGAAGGTGCACTCTGCCCCACATTGGCAATAAAAGCGAGCGTTTGCTTCAACTACCTTCGGAACGTGAGATGAAAATTTAATGATGACGATGAACATGTTGGTCATGGACTGAGAGTGTATTATCGCCAGACGGTTGCTCTGTATGCTGATGCTGTCATCATCAACGTCTGCTTTGAAGGAGCATGGGCTCAGGTGGAAATTGGCTGTTAGGTTTATTTTCTTCTTAGACACTGTTCTTAAAGGTACTGGTTCTAAATAGACTATTGGAGTGCTTACTGAAAATTAATAATACATCGCAAAAACATTAATTAGCTTAGTACTTTTATTTAAATTTATGAGCAAGTAAAATGTTAAAAACCTTGAATTGCTTAGTAGTCATGCCCTAGCACTACCATTATTAATACAGCTCAACAAAACATCGAAAACAATCGTTGCTCTTGATGTTTTACATTTACGAATATAATCATCATTGTACAAGATTGGCACTCGAAAAATCTATATTTTTGACATGTGAATCCTTGACCCTCGTCACTAAGAACCGGTTTTACTATGGGGCACTGGGAAGTCAACTTTTGGGGCCCCTCAAGTCCCCATAATATCCCGTGTAAATTCTAAGTTTGTTTGTATTCAACGCGGAATCCAACATATTGGAGTTTAAAAAAAAAGAGAAGGACATATCAACGGTAACTAGGGAACTGGCTTTTTAATTTGAATGGTAGCCGTCATTTTATTACTCAACGTGACGTTTATTCTGTTAGATTAGGTTAGGAGGGCCCAATTTTAATTTGAACGGTAGCGCCGTCATTTTGTTTGTCATAATGACGTTTATTCCCTTAACCCTTAGAACCCGACTGGCCGATAAACCAGCCAAAGGCACTACGGCACATACCCGACTGGCCGTTTAGCGGCCTAAACACAGGTAGCTACTTAGGCGCTGAGGAATAGGTGTTACCCCTGTCCTTATTTTTTATAACAGGGAAAGATAAAACACTGAACGAATTTATTTCGCATGAAATGACGTAATGTTCAGTTTCCGGCCTTCGTATTATACAAGTGCATGCATGAAATTTACTTTATTTTCCGTTTCTAAGCTTCATATTTTAGAATCTTTTGAGAAGGTACTCATCAAGTCTTTGAATGGCAGGTATATTTTCTGCTTTGCATATACACACAATATAGCAAATTTGATTTACAGCCGTTGTAAAATTGTTTATATAAAGAATGTAAAATCGTTGTCTACGTTATTACATTTTCGTCTGAACAAGATTCGTACATGTGTAAACATCTGAACAAAGTGATTGTTTTATAATTTTAACGAATTTGTAAATTTTTAAATTTCCTATGTAGTATTTTTTTTATTGACGTTAATATGTCAATGTTACAATGCTTGCGATCTTTCTTTGGGAACTGATAGTAAGCGCGCCTGCACGGAGCGGTCAGGGTCAGAATGCCCACACGTTCAGCAGCATAGGGTTCTAAGGGTTAAGTTAGGACGTAGGTTATCAAATGTCACGTCGACTGCTCTATTGGCGACTTGCTGAGAGTCTGCCCCCATCTGTTAGGTGCGTAAGTATTGTAACGGGACCATTTTTTGTATTAATTATTTCTTAACGATTCATATTTGATCGTCGATTTAGGCATGATCGTCAAATAAAAGGGCCAGGACTACATTACGTTGTGCCTGTAGAAACTAAGTTATTTAAATTTAAATACAGCTCCGTAATTGTTATTTTAAATTGTTGCGTTTAGCTTGAGATGCTTTCGTTGAAATCCTCTTTAATTTTATGACTTTGCTGGGGAATTTTATGTTGCCCCTCTGAATTCTACCATAATAAATCGTCATGACGACTTATTAGAGCGGCACTCAAAGAATCAAACCTGCCTCTTGTGGCACTCTTCTCTTTCCGTTATCAGCTCGATCTCACTAAATCAATCCTTCGATATCAGCCGTCAAGCGACGGAACCCGGCAAGGATTAACAGATCGCCCAACTTAATAAACCCAGCGGAGTCCGGCAAGAGAGAAACATACCAGGACTCTTTGAACGGTTATATCAGTGCCTCCGGAATGAACTCGATTCAATTGCACTCGGTTGTCTGATCTAATTATCATACGTTGCAGCTATTGTAGGAACTGAGCAGAACCAGGCAATCAATGGACACTCACACAGAAAGGACGCGGAACATGGTCAGCTCGCGAAGTGGCAAAGACTTATCCAGTGTTGAATTGGAGCATAATCAGGGTAAGAATAAATTCAGTTAGGTATGTGTTGTTACCCGTATCAGGTTGAAAAATTGTTTGGATTAATAAAAGGCACAGTTCCTGATGAAATTTATTTTTCACTAGGCGACCAGTTTCGTGGTTTCCGACATCCTCAGGCCTATGTAGTCATTATGAGAGCAAGCACTGAATGTAACATTAAATTTGTCTTTAAATTTCGTTGAGAAAAGTCGTGTAAGTGAAGAAATCAAACCAGAAAACACACCGAAGGAAGACGTAAGTTAAAATCTAAAACCTGGGGATCGGATGGCCGAATACCCGGCATGGATGACTTATGGAAAATTATTTTAAATGATGAAAGTGTTGAAAATTATAGTTACAAAGTGAAACTACATGAAGGTTGAAGACCAAACATGTAGGTTAATATTGTTTTTTTTTTGTTACATTTTAACTTTTATATTAATGTACGATATTCTTTAAATATTTTTTTAAAATTTTTTTAAAATTTTTTTAAAATTTTTTTAAATAGATGTACTTCTGAAGAAACCTACAAAAAAATGGGCGAAACGTTAACTGAATAAAAAAAAATGAACAAATAAAAAACTGTAATTTTATTAAAAAGAAGAGACCTAAGTTATCCCAGTAAATAATACAAGAATGAAATAAGACTGTTATATTAATTTATGTCTTTCATAAGTTTTTTAAATTTAACGAAATCGTTGTTCACCACCTGCATATTTATATATCCAGATATTTGAGTGATATAATTTTAATGATCTTTTGTTTATCTTAATGGATTTAAAGGCCTAATAATTTTTTTAAAATATTGATCCATTTCTTATCACAGTTATCGAAACCTTCATGTCCCAATATGATCATACTAAGCGAGGTCTACTGTATATCATTTCTTTCCGTGTTAATTGTAAACATTGCGAGCGACAGTACCTAGGGTTTATATTTAAATTAGTTATATTTATATAGTCTACTAGCAGACGTACCCGTTCTTCGAACGGAGTTAAAATTATATCGTCTTCTTAGAAGGGGTGAGTGTGAAAAGAGGTGAATATAATGTTAAAAAGAGAAGAATGTTTTTTAATAGATTACATATTCTATTTTTTTCATCTTAACTACCTCTTCATCCCTTTCCTGTGCGCCCAGGCATGTCCAGTCCCGTCCCGTTCACGCCCGACGCGTCCCGTAGCTTTCATTGGTTTTAGTTCGCTTTATTTTATTTTATTTTATTTTCCGTTCTACTTCCTTGTCCCATCCCACTCCCTTATTTTAATTTAATCTAATAATAATTTATTTTAATTGTATTTCACTTTATTTCCCGTTCCCGTTGTAGTCTCCCATCCCGTACCCTTTCCTATTTCAATTTAATTATAATTTACTTAATTTTATTTCTCTTTATTTCCCCTTTCGTTTTCGTTCTATTTTCCTGCCCCGTGTTCATCCGACCACCTTTCATTTCCTTTCAATGTACTTTTCTATGCTTTTTCTCTTTGATTTATTTCTTATTTTTATTAGATTCCTTCTGTGTCACAATTTCTTTACTATAAACAATTTTTACGAAATATAACTTAAACTTACTTTATATTAATCTCTTTCTCAATATTACCCCGTTTAGATAGTAATTACCCTGGGACCCAATCCTTGAATCCATGTGAAATCTAAGGTATACATTCGGAGTCGATATACATAAATGAGGCATAAATGAGATTTGCAATATTTCGGCACATGGTAAGGCGATAACAAAAAATATATGAGTATAAAGATATCAAAACACATAAACTAAAGCAAGGGGCTAAATTTACATGCGTTTAGTACTTGCTTTAGCCATTATCCTTGTGTAAATTCGCCTTATCCCATATCAACAAGTAAATGTTTGTCAAAAATAACCACAAACGCTTGACACGTTTTGAAGACAAGTTTCTGACGTTTAGATTATTTGATTTGTATATCAGGTTTTCCTTTGCCCTTATTTTGATCCCGTCGGTGGCGGATTTTGGATGTACAAATGGCACAGTCTTGATTTTCCCGATGTCCCGAGTGAACAGGGAAAATTTTATCGCACTGCGACGGCTTGTAGCGTCAAAACAAATTTTGGGACCCCAGTCTGGAGCCCTTGTAGGTAGAGTTTGGAAATCAAAATTACTACGTTTTCATGTTCCAGGCGCTCCGAGTGAGCATGGAAAATTTCATCGCTCTGCGACGACCTGTAGCGTCAAAAATTATTTTGTGTCCCCCTTTTGGGGCCCTCGTTGGCGGATTTCGAAAGATAAAATAGCTACATTCCCATGTTTCCGATGACCCGAATGAGCATGGAAAATTTCATTTTTCCGCTATGTCGGCTAGTGGTCGTAACTTTGATGATCGGAATCCACAAATTTTACCTTTTATATAATAGACTAGCAAACATACCCGTTCCTCGAACAGAGTTCGAGTAAATAATCTTTTTAAAAGGGGTGAGTGTGAAATTTACATTGAGCGAGTGGAAAAGAAGCGAAGAATGAGAAGAATAGTTGTGCTTGTTTAATAGATTACATAATCTATTTTCTTCATTTTAACTATCTCTTCACCCTGTCTTGGGAGAAGGAAGATAATAGAATTTCTGAATCGGTTGTAATTTGACATTTTTATTTATCATGTTTTGGAAGATTTCTTTAAACCTATGCCAATCTTGATATTGGCCATCCAAAAATGGTAGCTCTAAAATGGTAGCTTTACTCCGAGGGAGAATTGCTCATCCCTTCTGAAGTTTCAATTTTTTCCTTTGCTTAAACTACTGTTTTATAAAAAGTTGTCTCAAAATCCTGCATGGCGCTGCTGTCCGTACTATTATTTAATACATCTAATTATATTTGAATTTCTTGAAACTGTTCAAATAAAACTTGTATTTTGTTTAGTTAAGTTTTAATATATCTGATCTTCATTCAAAAAATTGCTGAATCTGGTCAACCAGCAGACGTACCCGTTCTTCGAACAGGTTAAAAGTGCATAACTTTTTAATAGGAGTAATTAGGAGAAATACATGAAAATAAAGGGAAAAAGCTGAAGTTATAAGAAGAAATAGGAGACATATGCATTCTTTGAACAGGTTAGAAGTAAATAAGTTTAAATTACTATCATAAATTGTGTTGTGATATTAACTTCAAAATACAGCATTTATTAAAGCTAAATGAAAAATAATTTTTTTTTACATAATTGTCTTTCTTATTAATAATATTTCATAATCTTGATTTGAATTTTCATACAAAAGTATGGATCCTATATAATTACTAATCAGTAAACAGAGAAATATTAATGGTCGATTGACCAGATTCAGATATTTTGTTAATCAAGATCAGTTGACAGTAATAGATATTAAAACACGACTAAATAAAATACAAGGTTTATTTGACCAGTTTCAAGAAATTCAAATACATTTAGGCGTAATAAATGGCAATACGGACACTGACGGCATGCAGGATTTTGGGACAATTTTATGAGATTGAAGTTTACACAATGGAAAATATAGAAAATTTAGAATGGGTCAGCTATTTAAAGAGTACAGGGAAAAAAGATGAGGGTCACATTTTGAAAAACGAATTAAAAGTGAACGGTGAAGTGGTAGGGAATGGAATAAGCGGAAACAGAAAACAAATTGAGAGTAGTACATTATTGGACAATCAAGTTTTGCTCTACAGAAGAAGAAAGGTGAAGATACCGGTGATTGCAAGCAAAAAAGATGATCTAAACCGTAATGGCACCCACATCTTTTTTCCTCTGTAGGTACCCTTCATTTTTTGATGGTCAATATCAAGATTGGCAGAGGTTTCAAGTAATCTTCCAAAACATGATAAATAAGAATATCAAATTACAACCGATTCAAAAATTCTATTATCTCCCTTCTCCCAAGACTGGGGCGAAAGGAGAAAGGGGCGAACAGATAGTTAAAATGAAGAAAATAGAATATGTAATCTATTAAACAACAAGCACACCTATTCTTCTGATTCTATCAATGTCTTCGCTTCTTTTCCACTCTCTGTATGTATATTTCACACACCCCTTTTAAAAAGACTATTTCATCTAAATCTGTTGGAAGAACGGGTATGTTTGCTAGTCATAATATAAAATACGACTACAGGTAAAACCTAAACACATATTTCCTCATACTTGGTTTGGATCATTGCGCGAACGTTCCCAGGAAGTTGATGATTGTACATATACTGTAATATATAGTTAGGTATGTCAACTAAAATAAATTATGACCGTTTCAGCACCTGATGAAGGCTTAAGTTGAGAAGCCGAAACTGTAGTGCCCTTAAATTAAATATTAAGCAAGGCTTCGACTCTTCGCTCACGGATCGACTGGTTTGCAACTTAAGTTTGAAATCAGTTGCCAGTGAAATCGTTTGACAACCTTGCACGTGAAATAACATAGGAGATCGCTCATAATCTACAAATCCGAACTTTAAAGCTCAAGATAAGAATTGATCTCCGGCAAGGCCATTAACAATCGTCACCTCATCATAGGAATCTCTACGGCCTAAACGCAAACTGCGAGTAAGCTAGGTGGCAACATTTAAATGGCTCGGCACAAACGCGGTTCCAAAGCAACGCAGCCAGCAACACCCCGAGGCTAAGCGTTTAGGTAAACAAAAGTGGTTAACGGGAATAAAAGGACAGTTCCCCCAGGATGTTATTACGATCTCCAGGACATGATCTGCTTTCTCTCTGAGAGAGCTCCACAGGCCAGAGGTTGCCGCCCCCTGGGACGAACGGGTGAACAAAAGCTGCTGTCTGGTATCCCAGTAATCAACCCTTTCTCGCTCCAGGAAGCGCAATCTCAATCAGAAGTCCGCGACCCCTAATAAATGGTAAAAATGACAACACTCAATCCCGAAATGAAACAGACTACGGGACAATCAAACCCACCAGCACCTCAGCAAAAATATAATACTAATTTACCTGAA
Organism: Quadriops clusia; assembly: GCA_033557875.1. Lineage (NCBI taxonomy): Eukaryota > Metazoa > Arthropoda > Insecta > Coleoptera > Hydrophilidae > Quadriops > Quadriops clusia. The sequence goes on from JAWQRP010003884.1 coordinate 9,767, forward strand.
AATGAATCACTTGAATTAAATACAAGTTTAAAACAATAAAATGTAAGAAAACTTTCATCAGAACAAAAAGCATTTGATTGAGAATTGATTTACCCTGAATTTGATATAATTGAATGGTTTTGATTAGCAATAATGAATTATCCATTAGGTTATTAAACTGCAGTTTACCTAATAATGACCCTGAGAGCGAGATACCTTTGATTGTTATTAAATTGGTGTTACTTTTGATTATTTTGGATGCAATTGCTCTACCCTTTTTTATCTTCATGTAATTTCTCTACCTTTGTCGTAATGTAATAGATCCGTTTGAATGGGTTGTAGCAAACCCTTGTTGTTGCAAAATGTTATTGATTAAATTGACTTGTTATGTTAATTGGTCGACCATAATTGATTTGTGTGTGTTTTTTGAGCGAGAGAGAGAGACAAGCAGAATTACCCTCCACCTATGGCCCTCTGGTGGCGTTCATCGAAAACCACCACACAAAACAATGCACCACAGGTGAAAACAAAACAAACCCACCTGCGCCAAGACTACTCTAACACTATGAAATTGAATAAAATAAAGAAAGAAGAAAATAAAATTCTTAGCCTGTATGGCGTCCCACGTCTGAAGACGGCAGCCAACGAATCCAAAAGCTCCCAGAAGAATGGTGGATGATATTCCCAAAGGCACTGAACAATTGATCACCACGAACTCAAACCCATGGAACTTTTCACTCTGAACGGACGCAACTCTCTGATCGACCGTCATCTGGGACTACTTCCCAAGACTCTCTTCACCCACTAACTCACTGATCGACCGTCATCTGGGACTACCTCCCAATGACTCTCTTTACCAACTAACTCACTGATCGACCACCTTCGAAAGAAGACTTTCAATCACTGACCCTGACTGACTCACGACTGCCCAACTCAACTCTCTCTACCTGTCTGTCCCCGGGACTCTCCCTCACTCTGTTAATGACTGACCGTTTGTATTTTACCCAATCAGAACTACTTCTCCCTCCAAGCGGCTACTCCACGTTTAAGAGCAACCAATCACCTGTTAGACCCTATCATTTACGACGAATCGGGCACCTTTTGTTTCCTTATTCGACCATGCCCTCCCACGTTGGGACTTTCATTTTTAACTACACGAAAGTTGGCACTACTGTAGCGTTATTGGCACCTCTGATGGGATTCCGCCGCGCATCTGCAGAAAAGAAAGCTATTGTAGTTCAAACGTTTCCTGGTAGTCATGATTTTGCAACAATGCTGTGAAAAATCATTTCGCAAAAATGAAATTGTTACAGTCCTGTAACATTTCTGACAAAAATGCTGTGGTATGTATAATCGACGGCATACCAGATAGATCGATGCAAACAGGTGCAAAGGCGGGACATTATGACAATCCCGAACAGTTTTATACGGAATATTTGTTCTTTTTAAGACAGACCATAGAGGCATCCGTACCGTCCAAAATGGAACGTGTGACTTTTCGTCGCCCTTTAAAAGAAAGCCGGTCAGAGCTGCAATAATAAGAATAGGCACCACGCATGAGACATGAAACTAGAACGGGAACTAAAACAAAACGGCGGACGAGAACGGGAAGGAAAAATAGAGCGAAATTAAATTAAATTAAAAGAATTAAAATTAAATTAAAATGGAATGATACGTAATGAGATGGAACGGGAAGGGACAGTAGAATTCTAACGAAAAGGGAATGAAATAAATTGAAATTAAGTAAAATAAAATAAATAAAAATAAAATAAAATTCTGGCATAGTACGGATGAAACGCGAAAAGGGTAAAGAAATACTACATTTGTCCCGAAATAGTTGCAATATTTCAAATATAAATATTAGGGAAATGTTGCAATTATTTCGGGACAGAGGTAGTAGTTAAGATGAAGAAAATATAATATGTACCTAATCTATTTAAAAAACAGGCAGACCTATGCTTCTTATTCTAACAATGTCTCACCTCTCTTCCAATCTCTCCATGTACATTTTACACTCATCCCTTTAAAAAAACTATATTCTTCAAAATTCGTTCCAAGAACGGGTATGTTTGCTAGTCCTGGTATAAAATGCCCAAAATAAAACAAGTAAATTTTATACCCGGTTTAAAGATAGTGATAATAAAGAACAAACTTCAAATTTAATTTATAAAACTGACTGTAAACAATGTGAAGGAACATATACAGGTGAAACTAAACAATATATAGGAAATAGATTAAAACATCAAAATAAATGTAAAAAATCAAACCTGGATGGATATACTGTGTTGAGTGCACATACCATTACTGAAAAACATAATTTCAATTTTGAACAACGTAAAATTTTAAAGAAAGAATCAAATTATTTTGAAAGAAGAATTTATGAATACATTAAAAATTATAAAAACTCGATTAATTAAAAAAAAAGATACAGCAAACATTAATGGTGTATATAATGTATTAATAAATAGAGTAGCGACCTAATAATTGAAGAAAAAATGAATTTAAGGCGTAATCAATAGAGGGTAGTATAAATAATAAAAATTACAAATTATTAAACTTGGTATGTAAAAGCAGATGGTCTTTTAGTGAAAGTATTTTTATATATTGATTGTACAAAGTGTTTCAAATAAGATGAATGTTTTAAGCGAATGTATGTTTATGTTGAATAAGATAAAACAAAGAAAAAAGAAACGACGAAATAATGAATAATGTTAATTCATTGAAAAATGTGTTTTTGTGGTATGTTGAAAGTATAAGGTAGCATTTTGACTGCTTCTCATGAAATTTGATTAGTTTTTGTTTATACTACTGTGATCAAAAAGTAAGGTGAATTTGTTTATAAAATGTAAATTCTTTATTTATTCTTCCAAATCAATTTCATCCCCTTCAAAGTAATCCCCGTCCGATAA
>JAWQRP010003885.1:0-12651 GCA_033557875.1 Quadriops clusia
TCGTTCTTCAGTAACCTGGCAGCTTAAGTTGGAAAACTGTTAGATAAAACACTATGACAAAAATGCACGTAACAGTAGATTCGTTAATTTAACGTTCTGTACAGAGTCAGGTCACCGCCTACGAAACATTTCCATAGATACACATTGCGTATAGTTCGTTTGTCTTATCATGGCAGAGGCCGCCGCACTTGTAAAGTTGAAATCTAAACTTAAAATTTTAGTTGCTCCCCGTGAGCAGTTATTGCTCGAGTCCAGATTTTGTATGACTTATCACTTAAGGTTTTCTCTGATGCAAGTGCATTGAAGAGCTTCAAGGTTCGTGTAGAGAAATTAGAAGCAACATTTGAAAATTTCAATGAGATTTCTGAAGATATATCTGGCATCAAATTGCAAATTGTTGAGATGTTTCTTCAGCCGAAGTAATGGCGTTTGAAAGTCTATACTATGCTATTTTAGAAATTGCAAAAGATGCGTGTAGTTCCACTTTTATTTCCGATAAGGCCCCTGAGAAGATCGTCAAACCGCGTTTGCCAACTATCGAGTTGCCTACTTTCGCTGGTAATTTGAAGTCTTGGCCAACTTTTTTCGACAATTTTAGGTCTCTCATGCACGACAACCCGCACATCACTAATGTAGAAAAGTTACATTACTTATTATCGTCGGTGTCAGGGCCTGCTTTAACTATTGTACGAACATTACCAATTACAGATGACAATTATATTATAGTGTGGAACTCATTGATTGAAAAATATCCAAACAAACGTGTTTTGGGAGCAAACTTATTGACCTCTCTTCTTGACGATGCGAGTGTCTTGAAGGAGAATGAGGAGGGTTTAAACGATTTCCTTCGCATGTTTTACGAGCCCGTAAATGCACTGCGAGCTCTGCAATTATCTGATCCATTTGATTTTATATTGTTTATCTTAGCTTCTCGTAGACTGCTTGCCCATCTTGTTCGGGACTTCGAAACCAAGATGACGAACGAAGACATTCCTACATTTGACGACCTTATTCAATAATCAAAGGCCCAAGCCCGAGTCCTAGAAATTAGTCAGCCAGCTGTCTCAGGATCAAAATCCCTATTGCAGCATGCTGACCCTCGTAAGACATCTTCTTTTAATTCTAGTAAGACACCAGCCTCCTATTCTGGTAGTTTAAACAGGACGCCTTCATTTTCAACTTTGCGTACTTTTGTTACTACTAATCAATCTTGCAATTTTTGTTCTAAGGATCACACCTTGTTCTAGTGTCCCAAGTTGTTGGATTTGTCTCCGATGCAGAGAAAAAATAAAATTAAGGAACTCAATTTGTGCATTAATTGTTTCAAGCCTCATCGTCTTTCCGTTTGGTTGTCCAAAACAATTTGTTTTAAGTGTAATGCGAGACATCACACCCTTTTACATTTTGATACTTTAGAGAATACTGATGGAGTCACATGTGGAGACGTAGCCATTTTTTAACCTAGTTGTCATATGGGAAAATTCGTTTTGTAACGCAGCGCATGTGTTCATGTGCGAGATATTTCAGGAAGTTTTCAATCTGCTCGTGTGTTGATCGATTCTTGCGCACAATCTTCGTTCGTCACTAGTAAGTTTGTTAATTTACTTGGTTTGCCTGTTCAGAAGGCACACATTTCGCTTGTTGGTCTAGCTGAGAACCATGTTCCGAACGCTAGAGGCTTAGTTTCGTTTACAATTAAGCCACGAAACAGAAAAGTTCCAATTTTGCCTATCCATGCCGTAGTTCTTGCTAAAATTTTATCAAACATGCCAACTTGTTCAATTCCTCGTATCGTTTGTCAACAGTACAAGAATTTTGCTTTAGCTGATCCTACGTTTTTTCATTCTGGTCCAATTGATATTTTGTTAAGTGCGGATGTATTTCCAGATATCTACACTGGTCAGAGTGTTAAGATGAGCGCAGGAGGACCTTCTGCCTTGCTTAGCATCTTTGGATAATCACAGTTTCCGTTGAAACAACATCTCGGAATGATATCTCTTCGTTTTTAGCAACTTTGTGCGAACTGGATGCTACTTTAAATTTTTTTTAATTTTGGGAAGTAGGGGAAGTTCGTGTGGAAATTCCCATTAGTGAGAAAGATAAACGCTGTGAGGATATCTTCCTTCAATACCATTAAAGAGAAAACGACGGTCGATATGTTGTTCCATTACCCTTCAAAGATATGCCGACTACACTTTCTTCGAGTGCTTATAGTTCTGCTCTGCGAAGATTACGTTTGTGGGAAAAACGATTAAGTAGTAATGCTAATTTGAGTAAAACTTATAATGGTTTTTTGGAAGAGTACGAATCCTTTGGTCATATCGTCAAGTCACCCAAGAACTATCAATTGGGCGACTGCTTTTTTATTCCACATCATTGTGTATGTAAGAAGGGCGATTTGAAAATTCGAGTTGTTTTTGATGCATCGATAAAGACCACAAACGGTGTTTCATTAAATGATTTACTTTTAACAGGTCCCAAACTGCAACGGGATATCACACATATTTTGACGGCCTTTCGTTTTCATCCTTACGTTTTCACAGCTGACATTGTAAAGATGTATCGACAAATTTTGGTTCGCCTTGAAGATAGACGTCATCAACACATTCTTTGGAAAGGATCAGATTCATATGATATTGTTGACTACGAGTTAAAAACGGTAACTTATAGCGTTGTTTCTTCTCCTTATCTTGCTATTAGGGTATTGCAACAGTTATCACGTCATGAAGGGAGTCAATTTCCTTTAGTGGCTGAGGCTTTAACTAAGAATACATATGTAGATGACATCATCACCGGTGCAAACACCATTTTAGATGCTTTAATTCTACGTAATGATTTGATCGAACTCTTGAAATGTGGTGGTTTTCATTTAGCAAAATGGAACGCTAATCACCCTGACCTTCTAGGTGGAATCCCTGATGCAGACGATGGAGACGTGGTGGACCTTGATTTCATTTCTTCTAACGTGACGAGTGTGTTGGGATGTTTCTGGAATCCTGTCACCGATTCGTTTTTCTTCAACCAAAATTTTAAACTGTCCTCACAGGTCACAAAACGTCTGGTTTTATCCTACATTGTCCGATTTTTTGACCCTCTGGATATCTCCCATCATTTTTAAGGCAAAGTGTCTCTTACAGACATTGTGGAAACTTGAACTCAACTGGGACGACCCTGTTCCTCCTAACGTTAAGTATGAATGGGACTCATTCGCGAATCAACTTGCGCAGTTGTCACAGATTCAAATTCCACGTTATGTTTCTCTGATAAAGTCGCGTGAGACTTTAGTTTGTTTTTGTGACGCATCTGAACTGGGTTATGCAGTTGTTGTATATGCCATTGTTGACGACCAGTTAGGAAGAAAAAAGGTTAGTTTCCGTATGTCTAGAACGCATGTTGCACCTTTACGTGCGCTAGCAATACCCCGTTTAGAACTTTGTGGTGCGTTACTCCTCGCACGATTGTTAAAACATATTCTCAACTCAAGACCAGAGTTTGCAAACCTGCAAAACATTTATGCTTTTACCGTTTCTACAACTGTTTGGCAACACCCCGCCTTATTTACTTAAAATTTTTGTGGCCAATCGTGTAGTTCAGATTTCTCAGTTAATGCCATTTTCGTATTGGAATTATATTTCATCCAGTGATAACCCAGCTGACTGTGCTTCTAGGAGGTTATTACCATCTCAAATAGCACACAATTCTTTGTAGTGGTCAGGTCCTTCTTGGCTTCGTGAACCTTTCGAAAGGTTCGAAAGGCTTTTACTGGTACCGTACCAGAGTTAAAAAAGGAAATTATGTCTTGCGTACAAACTGTCCAATCAAACCTAGAAATACTGGAGCGATTTTCTTCGTTAACCAAACTTAAACATGTCGTTGCTTGGTGTCGTCGTTTTTTCCATAATTGTAAATTGTTAAAATCTGAGAGATTTTACGGAGCTCTTAAAGCCTCCGATTTAGAGGATAGTTTGATGTTTTTTGTGAGATAAGTACAAGCCAATACTTTTCAAACCCAATTGAAATTGTTACAATCTGAGCGCGAATGCTGAAAAGGGCTTCAAAAGTTGTGTCCTTTTGTGGACTCCCTCGGTCTTCTCAGGGTGGGGTGTAGACTTCAAAATTCCCCACTTACGTTTGCTAGTAAATGTCCTTTACTGTTGCCCAAAAACAATCATTTAACTCATCTAATCATCGACTTTTACCATGAGAAGCATTTGCATATTGGACCACGTTGTCTTAATTCCATTATTTCTAAATTATTTTGGATTATTTCATCTCGAAATGTCATTCGCTCGAGGTTATCGAAATGCCTCAAGTGTTTTAAATTCAAGGCAACTCCTGTACAAACAAAGATGGGTCAGCTTCCTGTCTCTCGTGTTTTTTCCAGCCAGGCCATTCCTGAACGTAGGTTTAGATTTCGGTGGGCCGTTTATAGTGAAAGAAAGTAAGCGAAGAGGTGCCCAAGTCCACAAGTAATATCTCTGCTTATTTGTTTGTATGACTACCAAGGGGGTCCACCTCGAAGTTGTGTCTGAACTGTCCACCGATGCCTTTTTAGCTACTTTAGATAGGCTAGTTTCCCGTCGGGGACTTTGCAAGTCTATTTTTTTTATTGCGGAAAAAACTTTGTCGGTGCCCGAAGACATTTCTTCGAAGTGTCAACGAATTTGGCTCTTCCAGATGTGCAAAGTATTTTGTCTTGTAAACTTGTTGATTTGAAAATTGAATGGCATTTCAATCCCCCCTTTTCTCCACACTTCGGTGGATTGTGGGAAGCCGGCATACGATCTGCCAAATATCATTTGAAAAGAGCTCTTACCGTTGAAGAGTTAACCACGGTGTTTTCGAAGATTGAAGCGGTAATGAATTCTCGTCCTTTGTGTCCTCTTTCAACAGATCCAAATGAAGTTGACGTATTGACACCGGGTCATTTCCTTATTAGCGCACCTCTTGTATCAGTTCCTCATTACAACGATGAAGATTTTCAACTAAACAGATTGAACCGTTGGCAACTTCTTCATCGCATTATTCAGTCATTCTGGTCACGTTGGCAAAATGAATATTTGCACACACTACAACAGAGGGAGAAACGGTTTTCGACTGGTCGACGTTTCAAAATTGGAGAAGTAGTTTTAGTTCGGGAAAATCATTTGCCTCCTACTCAATGACATTTAGGACGTGTAGTCGAAGTATTTCCTGGACCCGACGGTGTGGTCCGTGTGGCATCTGTATGGCCATCAAGTGGAGTTTACACTCGTCCCGTAATTAAGCTTTGTCCGTTGCCTATCGAATAGGCTGAGTTTTGTTCGTTTCATTGTTAATATTTTATATTAATTTGTTATCGTAAATTCTATTTTTTGGAATTCATCTTCTGAATTCGGTGAGGGGTTATGTTGGGTATCTTCGTTTGCACGTTGCGCGTTTTTCCAAATTATTTTAGTAGTTCGCGTATTACTATGGTGACCGGACAATCGAGTCGAATAGAATAGCAATAACAGACCTACAAGAAAAGTAGGTGTTCAATGTTTGAAAACCCAAAGAAGACGAAAAGGTGCGCGAGGGCACAAATAGCCGAGGCTGTAGTTGCGCGAGGGCAGAAAGACGTCTTCCTACTTCCTACTTCATCGTGAGTCCGGTAAGTCCGATTTTAATAGCTTTTTATTACCCATCCGATCGCTTTTTTTTGAAAGTTTAAACAACGTGCAGACGAGGTTCCCAGCGCATTTACGCAAGGGTATCGTTTGCGCGTACAACTATAAATAAACATACAAATAATGTAAAAATTATTATATCAGCATTGTCAGTTGTATATTTACCTATTAACAAAATACTCTTTTTTTATTGAAAATATTCGTAATAAAAATTAGTTCCTTCAACATTTACGAGTTGATAATATAACTAACTATAAGAGTGGAACAGTTACTAAAACAACTAAAATTCAAGGGAAAACAACTATTTATTTTGAACAAACCATTTAAATAAATAGATCAATTGATCTAAAATGTAGATGATTTTGTTATAAATTTTGGGAAATATTGCCTAGAGCAATGTATTGAAACATCTATGTATGTAGACAATTTCACTTAGCTGCATGTGCCGAGTCAACAAAGGCAGTAGTTTTATCTACTACCAACGTAGTTGAAGTTGATATCTGAATTATATAGTGGTATCTATTAAAGTCGTAATTTTATCCAATTTGTTAGTTGGATTACCCACATTTCGATTGCGTTCTTTTATCTATAGACAGTTTGTCAATCCACACACAAAGTAGTAAGCTGAAAATCGCTGAACACTTTCAGTCCTTTCACCTACAGTTTAATCAATTTTTCTACAAATTCTCTCTCTGTGTAGGTATGTAAATAAGGAAAATATTTAATTTTTTTTAATCTACCGTTAGTTATAAAATACTTCGCATAAATTTTTCATCAATTTAGTCCGCGATTAAATCTTTTTTGTTCAAAATATCTAGAGCCCAATTCAAAGTAAAACAAACTTCTTTTCCGCTTATCGAATATTGTTTGTGTGCAATATTCGGTCTAGCCAGGTGTAACTGCATTGAAACACAAATGGCTCGCCGCAGTACTAAAATTAATTCGCATTCTTGGGCGATTGCACACATTATTGCATGAAACCCTCTGCTGGTCGGTAAAGGCTTCATTCAGAAACTACGGCTGTTTCAACTAATCAAGTTAAGAGCGTAAAGCATTCCAGGTATGAGCGCTTAAAGCTTTTAGTGCTTGCCTACCTGCCCATTAATTATAACTTTGAATGCAAATTAATGACGTTAGAAATAACGTCCCGTACAAAAGTAAATAGCTGGTGCACTATTCGCCTCCCGCTTTATTAGATCGCTTTCTCATAGAAACCGCATAATCGTGAGGTTCATCTTATAATGGCCCCTTTCAACGTGGAGCTTTATTCCGTTCCGCTCCGCCCTGTTCTCCTCATATTTTCCTAAGAAATATGTATTTATTTACACAGCCAGGAAAACATGAAGAGATAATTAATTATTATGCTATTTCGGCCTCGCTAATTGACTCTACTTTCCACTGCCACAATATTAATAAGTACAAGTTATTGTTAGTCTCAAAGTTTCCTAATGATCAGAACAAAAAAATTGCTCGTGTATTCTTAGTATTGTATAATATAATGTAAAAGGGGAAATTCGAATAGTTAAGTACACCTGGTTCGAAGCTTGCTGCACACAAGCGTTAAGTCCTTATTCAGGATGCGGACCCCGAAAGCTCGCACACCTGGCGGACGTTTATAATTTAAGAGGCACTTCAACGAGTGTTAAATTGAACAATTGGTCGAATTACACCTACCCTATGTACTTTAGGAGTAATTGTAATTATGGCATAACTCGGAAATGATTTATAAAGTATGAAAGAAGACGCAATTCAAACCGTTTCTTCTCATTGTGAAATTGTGGCGGTTCTTCTTGATGAACCCTTACCTTAAGCTAGAGCACAACTTGATGACTTCATTGAACACTTTAGAAAACTTCCTCTTTTTGTTTCCAGCGTCGTCGCGTGTGCGACGAAATTTATTTAAATACCCCCAACAACTCATGTTGCTCGCCAGATTCGTATAAAACTTATATACAAATTCAGTTAGTAATGTAGCAACATTTCTCCCTAATTCGCAAACATTTTTCTTCCGGCTCGCGTGTGTAGCTGAGATTAAATTCCGATGTGTGTTTAGTATAAACATGATTAATTCTCAGCTTATATGTTTAATACTTGTTACCTTTCAAAACTGGTCCGCCACACGACATGAAGTTATAGTTCACGTTGCATGGCATTCCCTTCACGCAATATCATTTTAGGATTTTACATGGCCACCCTAATTACCTCTGTTTTATGAAGACATAAAAAATTACCCTCCCTACTATTTCTACCTTCGCATGCTTGTAGGTACGAAAGTAAGAGGTAGTAATAAATTGTTCCTGCGAGATTCTTATAGAAATAATTGAAATTTTGTACATCTTATGGCAATGAAGGTTACAACTCAGGGTAGAAACTGGGAAATGCTGTCCTTCAGTCTTAAATCAGATTAAATAACAATAACATCAAAAGCATGCACAGTATGAATACATTGTAAATGTAAATACCATTCATGCCTGGTATGTGGTACATACCTGCCCAAAACACAGGCAGACCCAACATAAATATATTTTTCTGGCCATTATAACTTTATAACTTCCGTGGTGTAGTTTATGGAACGGCTATTTAAATAGCTATTCTTGAGATTCCAGCGTTTACTGTCCATATAAAGCAGCAATTATGTCCGAGCCTAAGAAAATGGGCCCCTGCTTTGCTCAATATTCAGAAGTATTTTCGGAAATGATGAAAGGGAGAATGTGTGGAAGCCTACGACGAACCAGGGTAGAGCTAGATAAGATAACATCTAAATTTACCCCACCAGTAGTCAGCCTCTTGATTGCTCTTAGATAAGGGAACAAGTTTACGTGTTTGGAATGGATGGATAACCTACCGATTTTATTCAGTATCAACCACAATGGGCCGGCTTGTCTCTGTCTTGCTCGACGAGACCCAAACAAAGGCGAAATAACGCGTCTATATTTTAATTAAATTCTGTAAGTTGGGGCCCGGGCACAGTCGTTCAGATAAACTGCGGTTTATTAGTATTTAGAGCCTTAGTCGGGAGGGATTTATAGATTTGATCTGATGGCTTCGCATTTTGTAGAGGGACAGAGTTATGTTGCAAGTGCTGGCTTGGAAAATCCACTTGTCACCGAGAGTTCCTATTATGATATGTTGATTGTGTGGTAGTGAAGGGATTTTCATTTTATCTAGGCATTTCGTTGGGTGTCCAAAGGACTTTGATGAAATAATAAGAAATTTGAATTGAGGTAAAATACCTCAATATAAAAATATCCGTACAGATAAAACCAGTTTTATACATACACTGATTCTTTTTCTCACTTTATTCATCTTTATTCCGTTGCTCTTACCCGTTTTACAAGTTTCATCTATCTATTATCTGTTCCAAAAACTAGTTTGACTGTTAGCTTAACAATACAAACCGATTTCCATTTTCGAGAAATCAATAATGTACACGTAAAACTGCATACTGTACAAAGTGCAAATATAAGTAATTTTAATAGAGGTACCTGTGAGATTGCTTTTTGAAAGTTTCCTTTGAAACCAAGTAGCGATAACTGAAACTTTCGGCGAAGGATAATGAATTGTCGGTTTACGAGTTGTACATAAACCTATAGAAAGCCGTAAACTGCCAGCTTACAACGTTTCGAATAGCGAGGCGCATTCACCGAACAAAATGACAAGAATACCAATGAGATAACTATATTAAGTAAACACAGGAGAAGTTTTAAGCGCAACCTTCTTTGTTCGCCTTCCTTAAAGCCAATATTTCGCGATATATGCTTATGAGAAAAGGACGAGGGGGACATACAAACATAAGATTGAAACCTGTTGTTGTTAATTCAGTCCATTCTTACACGAAACTCTAGTTATAAAGTCAGACACTTTGTGAAAAACTTTATTTTCTTAAACATTCCCTCACAAACATCAACGTTGCGGCAGAGTTCCTACCTTCATCAGGACTCTACAAAAACATTATAAATGAATTAACAAAATACATTGATAAAATAACCTGCAATCTTGGGGGAGTGTTATCTATTTTAATATTATTTTAAACTAATTACCTGTGAAACAATGATTGTGCCCATAGTGTGAGAGACACACATAAATAATTAAACCAATCCGAAACACTTTTAAGGCAAATATTTTTTACTTTTGAGCTGAATGAAATTGCTACCCTTTTCTGTAGTGAGTTGTCTCTTCTATCACCTATTCACAAGTCATAACTTCTGAAGAAACTTAAGGAGTTTCTTCAGAAGTTATGTAAGTATAGTAAGGTAGTGTGTGAAAGTCACTCAAAATATCCCAGCCCCACAAATCTCGGTTCATCCATCACAAGTACATCCTCGTCATTTCCAACTACTTCGATCTTACCAGTCACACAATCAACTCTATCAAGTCTTGTTTTTGTAGAGAAAAATCAATCTTTTTAGTAAACCAGGATCTTCCATATATTTCTTGTCAAAAAAGATGAGTGGCAAATCCTTTCAACGCCCTTTTTCATACATAGTGCCATGTTAATCTTATGCTTCAAAGGGATATTTGAGTAGCAGTTTAAATATCTTCCTTTTGATACCATTCAAATTTCACTGAATTTCCCTCTCTAAGGATTCTTGTCTATCGTAGTATTTCTGGCATCAACTCGTATGCAACCCCCAAAATAATCAACGTATTAATATAGAAATGGCAGGAAATATGGAAATCTCTCGGTCACACGATACAAGAGGCTATTCATAACCATTTCAGCCATGATGGGGCTCGCATTGCTCCTCCTATTAACCTGTTTATAAAATTTCCCATCGTGGCTAAAATATGAGTTATAAAAACTAAGTTCTAATGTTTCAATGCACAGTTCTTTTGTAAAATTACATTATTCTTCAACGACTTTTCAATTGTCAGAAAGTATGCCAATGATTAAGTTCTAAAGTATATTAGTAAACAGAGAACAAATATTCACGGGTACAATCTGAAAATCATCAGGTACAACCTGTTGTTTGGTCTTAATGGAAATCCTTCTTTATGTATTTGCACCAAGCAATACAACTTTGGTGAAATTCCTGTGTAGCATGTGAGCTTTTTTCTTGTATACTCATCTATGCAATTTTCTTGCCACAACCTTTTCACTTACTCATTATGAGTTCTTTCGACTCTACTCTTTTAATTTCTTTTCCATGGGATCTATCTTATTTGTTAAACTTCTCTGTAAATAGCTATTAAATTCGTGGCTTTAGCTCTTACCTATTTTCTTCTTTTCTCTTTCATTAGTCACGGTATCTAACATGTTTTCTATGTCAATTAGTACAAAAACTGGTTTAAAATCTTGTTTATATGTTCTTAGGTGAAACTAAATGTTATCAGTCAGATTTTTAATCCAACCTGTCCTACCAGTGCCATCATGTCCTTCACTACCCGTCTCCAACTTTTAATTTTAAAATATGTACTGTGACAGTATGAAGATAGGCTATGCCATCCATGTCAATTAGGGCCTTATCAAAATATGGAGATGTTGCCCGCGCCATATGTCATCCAAATCTGGAAAATATTTCCAGTGTCAAGAGCGCCCGAAGAACAGCTGTTCGAAATACAAAGCATGGTCCCAACGATGTCCCTATTCAAAGAACGACTAGAGAAAACGGAAGCGGGCAAGGTCGCCCTAATGGGAAACAGGTTCGACGACTTTGGAAAAAATCTCACTAAGGTCGCTTGATCGGTACCAACATTGCCATTGGTCGCCCGGTGATGAAGGGTGGGAGCGGTGATTGGTCTTTCTTCATACGAAGAGCGGGGACAGTTCTCATTGGCCGAGAGACAGCCAGTCAAACTGTCAGAAAAAGAAGGGTTCCAAAAACGCAGGTAGAAAGCGTCTAGCAAAGGACAGTCTTAGGGAGCGAGAGTCTTGAGAAGGTCGGAGGTAGCGTTCATGTTAACAGAAAGTCAGGTAGCGGCGGTCGGTCGTTTACAAGGGTCCCCACAGAGAGAGTCAGAGAGTTACCACAGAGAGAGTCTTCGGTTAGATGACAGGATCCGAGTGTTGGGCGCGGTCCCGAGTGAAAGGTTTTGTGAGTTCATTGTGATCCATTGTTCAGTGTCTTTGGGAATATCTTCAACACCATTCTTCTGGGAGCTTGGATTCGTCGGCTGCCGTCGCCAGGCAATTGCGATCAATTGTTCAGTGCCTTTGGGAATATCTTCAACGCCGTTCTTCAGGAGCTTTCGGATTTGTTGGCTGCCGTCTCCAGGAGTGGAACAATACAGGCTAAGAATATTTGTTTTCTTCTTTCATTAGTTTCATTCAATTCAGTAGTTAGAGAATAGGGGTCGCTCGTGACTCGTTCTTTTCACCAGTCCCGCGTTGTTTTGTTGGGTTGGTTCCGATGAACGCCGAGGTGACAATAGGTGGAGGATAATTCCGTTTGGCTCTCTCTCTCTCACACACATACACACACACAAAATTAATTACCAATAAACCTAGTAAGTCAATTGAATCAGTAACATTTTGCAATAACGAAGTTTGGGCCCAACGAATTCAATAAACGATTACAAACAAGGTTTTGCGACAATCAGTTAAATAATTAATTACATCACTACAAAGGTAGAGACATTAAGTGCACGATAGAAAAGAGTAGCGTAATTGCAATAATAAGTAAAAGTAACACAATTTCATAACAGTCAAGAGGTACCTCATTTTCTGATAATTACAAGGTCGCAGTGCGACAAATAATGAATAATTAATTCTTACTCACCAAGGTCATTAAATTAAATCAAAGTCAGGGTAAATCAATTCACAGTCAAATGTTTCTGGTTATGATGGAAGTTTCCTCACATTATTTTATTTGTGTATTTAATTTCAATTGATTCCTTTTCAGCTCATTTCGTATTTTATTCTTGGTGAGGTACGATCGTGGTTTTGTTGTCGCGCGGTCGGTTTCATTTCGGGTTTAAGCGTTACCATTTACCTTTTATTATGGTTGCGGGCGTTTGGCTTGCGTCGACGGATACTTGGAGCTCGGCTCAGCGAGAAAGGGTT
>JAWQRP010003886.1:0-12650 GCA_033557875.1 Quadriops clusia
ATACACATACTTTTGATTTTGATAATGTTAAAATTTTAGAAAAAGAAAATATATGGTACAAAAGAAGAATTTTAGAATCTTTAAATATTAAACATGAAAAATTTTCAATAAATTTTAAACAAGATACTAATAATATTAACAGAATTTACAACCAAATTATTAAAATTACTAAATAACATTCATTTTCTTATTTTTATTATTTTAAGTGAAACTTATTTTTTTGTTCTGTTAACTAAAATAAGAAGAAATTTCATAAAATATTATGTCAAATAGGAAATTTCAAATCTCCTGAAGATGTTATTATTACATAACGAAACGTCGTGATAGATAGTTAAATATATATTTTTAGACCTTATACCCAATACTATTAATATTTAATAATATTAAATTATATATTAAATTATGTATTAAATTATATATTAAATCCGTCAGATGTTGAAAAAAATGATCAACTCGAGAGAATTAATTTTTGAACGTATCCGCCGCAACGTTAATTTATAGCGCGCGGTCGTAAGGCTTATGCGTTGCTAATATTGCTGGTGTACGCTCTATAAATCACCATTTGCTCTAGACGTCTTTGACAGCTGATTTTCCCGACAGCTGCAACATCACATAACTTTCAGCGAGGTATTTATGTAGATCTTAGTTCTTGCGCAGATTCCTCCGAAGCCTTACGAAGCTCATACATAAACTCGTCTGGAACTGTCCGCTTTGTTCGGTTTCTTATATAATTCTTCCTTAATTGGCGAGTGGATTATACATTTCTGCGCCGGAAAGTGTAACGTCGAGGAGTCTTTAAATTGCTCATATCGGAAAAAATCCGTCTGTCTGCCCATCTATCTGTCTGAAAGCTTCAGTAACATGTTTTTCTCTTTACTACTTTTCTCTTTACCTCTTTTCAAGTATCCTTGCAGAGGCACAAGTTTGTATACATAATAATAATAGTACTAATAATCAACAAACATAATTACCGTCGTAACGTACGTCGGTAATTTTCCCATTTTAAGGAATATGATTTCTATGGTGAGTGTGTATCGATGGTTGCGCCACTATAAAAAAATCGCATTTTAAAGAACATCAATGAGTTTTGTAAGGGAAAATTTAACTACTTGCATCAACAAATTAAAAAGCAACGTGATTTTTCACGGGCATTAACTAGTAATAATAATAACAACACACAAGAATTATTGACACACAATGGCGTGCGCACTGCCTGGTTTTGAAATTGAGTCGGTGGCTGGACGGAAGGATCACGAGCAAATTGTGACCCGTTAATACACTTTTCATATCTTTACGTTTACGTTATTTCTCCTTAACCACGAGTAGGTATAATTGACAAATGATGTAGCTTGGGTTATTTTGGAGCAGACCAACGAGCATTACAGCACAAACTTGCCAAATATTTCGCTCTCTGCTCCCATCGCGAATATTATTATTATAATGATAATCTGCAAACCGCATCAGAGGGAACACAGTAGCGATGTAGCTGACAATGTATACTTGTACAGTTCATGAGCAGGTGTGAAATAAGCCGAAGGCGGTGACACAGCAACATTCTTCGCTCCGTTACGGTTACAAAGTTACCGTTCGTAACGCCTTGAGTTGTCGTGCTCGGCGAAAGGTCGAACCACCTTGTCATTTGTCACCGAGATATAGTCACAATTTGTTAAATACCACATCTATTATCTTATTTATTGCTCCGGCGAGCAGCTTTGCCCGCTCGCTCTCGTTACACGAATCCCTTCGACTTTCGCCGGGGGTTAATTTAAATATAAATCTTGATAATTGATAAAATGCGAGCTGCAGTGATTTAAGAATGGAGATTATTATCTTTGTTGAGTAATTATGCCATTAATCATTCGGCCAAGGTTTCAGGAAGAGCACTTGGAAAAACGTGTGATTAATAGGTGTAATTATTTAATGTCTAAATTAAAAAAATAACAACGGGAGATATCAGAGTCATCAGTATCTTTACGAGGCCCCTAATCATCGCGCCCATTTATTTTTCACATAAATCATTCGGATTTATACGTGTGCGCTTGTTTTTGTTTACTCGAATATTAGGAGAACGACTTAAACGTCCGTAATTTACAGTGCGGCAGCTTAATGGTCATGCTTTAATTACACATATTATAATACATTTCGCTACATTATAATACATTACACTACATTATAATACACTAGTTAATGCTCGTGAAAAATCACGGGCAGCCATGTACACATATATTTATTACCATGTACACGTTTACTTATTTCCATGTGCACATGTACATCTGACCATGTCCACGTGTACATATTACCTAATACACATACATTTTATCCTACATATATATTTAATCTTATGATTTCGACATATACATATTATCATGTTCACTAAAAATGTATGCAGCAGTAATGTATATAGCAGCGAACAGAAGAACATAATAGAAGTAGAGATATTTTCATATTTTTTTAATTTGAGATTAATTTAAATTGAAATGAATTTAATATTAGTCTTACTCCTTATTTTTAATAATTATAAATTTTTAATTGTAAAAATCATTATAAAATTTTTATGTTGCAAAAACTTTCTGGAGATACGTACACCCTATATTAGTCTTACATTGATCGTTAGAGTAATCGCATTAAAAGAACTGTTATTTTGTCTGCAAATATCAATTTTTGGCATGCTTGTAAAATGCAAAAACATAAAGAGCCACATTGATTGTTCTTACAAATTAAAAAAAAATTATAAAAAAGTAAAAAACAGAAAAGATAACGAAAAGGTTCACTACTCGGAACATGTGTTGTCTAATCATATACCAATGTACTAACACTCAAGTAGACATAATAGACTACCACATTTAAGAGATATTGGTAACAACGGACAAAACTTGGATAACCCTTTTGGTACCGTTTGTATGGTTTTCTTCTATTGCATAACATCTACTCTATCCGCCATCAACTGACTCAATCGTAATTGCTATCTCAGCAATTATATGATTACATACACATAATTTTAAAAATGTGAATAATATAGGTAAAATAGCTATTAAAATAGCAAATAATATTAAAATATCGGATACATGAATTTGTAATCTTTAATTTCACTCATTTCATTTGTAGTACATATTACACGCTTCATTTCGGAAACTTCTTTTTCCGCTAAATATATGTATGAGTGTATAAAAATGCATGATATACATGTGCAGTCTTATACGATATGACGTCTCACCAATCACAAAGCAGTTTTAAGAAAGAACATTTTATTTGAATTTTAAAACAGAACAATATTAAATTTAACAGATAATTTATTCTTAACCAACGTGAATCCAAAGAATTAAAAAAAAATAAATTAACACTTTTAATGATTTCATATTTGTATTATCACTTCATGTTTTTTTAAATACCTTCTTGCAAGAATTTATTATGTAAGCACAGTTTACGGGCAAACTTTTAGCCCCTTAATTTAAAAGTTTGTGTTATATAACTGACAGTCAGAATGCAACGACTTACCACAAGGAAAGCCAAAATGTTCACAATATTATGTATATTTTTTAAGAATGGAAAACAATCAATATATATAATAGATTCAAACTATTTTAAAAACATTAAACGTTAAACAAATAGGATTCATAATTGTTTTTGGTTTCTGTTAGTGATGGCTCCGAGTGCCAATGTTATTCAATTTACAAAAACCTGACTTTATTATAAAACTAAACTGAAAATCATGGACGCATAAACATCTTGCCGAGTGCACATACACAAATACATTCTACGATATACTCGTGTACATCACATAATCTTACTGTATACGCAGAATAATCTTATATATCGTTTATTAATTTAATATTATTTATAGCAATGTAATTTGCAATACATATTTGAATCAGTAGTACAGATGTTCCTTTTGTACGATTCGCAAACACTGGTTCATTTTACTACGAACTTCGTTCAGCATCATGTTCACCACATTTATTGTGTTTTTGTCCTGTATCTAACCTCTATTGTCTTTATCGTAGAATATAAACTCGATCAGCATCGGCTTGATGGCGACAACTTATTTCATGAAATCAATGATCACAGGCACTTGCTTCTTTGGCTGTTAAAACACATTGTCTATTATTTTTTTCTGCTCATTCATTGCATGACATTGCCTCCTATAACATTTACGTATATGCACATTCCACAGTTCTTGAATATGTTCCATCCAACGACGTTCCATCGCATAACCTCACTTTTCGAAAACTCACCAGATTGCTTCTAAAGCTCCAAAATGCTATACTTTAACTAATTGTTAATGTATAATTTACACGTTTCGCCCCTATTTAGGCCCCAATAGGGCTCTAAGACGTCTGACTCGTTCCTTCAAAAAATGACAGCGGTGTAGATGGTAAGCCGCCTGCGCTGGAGTTTGAAACGTCAAAATTTCGACTTTCAGCTTCAAGCTTGTTTATACGGGGGGTACCCATGTCCCTTTGGTACGAAACAAATTATTCGCTAAAATAATCGATTAGAGCAAAACAATAATTTATTTCTTTGCTTTTTAATTTGTTGATGCAAGTAGTTAAATTTTCCCTTACAAAACTCATTGATGTTCTTTAAAATGCGATTTTTTCGTAGTGGCGCAACCATCAACACTCACTCACCATAGAAATCACACTCCTTAAAATTGGAAAATTACCGACGTACGTACGTTACGTACGCTACGTACGTGACGTACGTAGATCACAACGGCAATTATGTTTGTTGATGTTATTAGAAAAAGTTGTCCAGTATCACATTTTATAATTAAATATAAAGTTTGGAAATATAAATTAAAAAATTTATTTTTTCATTATTCTAATTTTCAGGTTTTTAAATGCATAATTCTTTACAAATTTGTGTTTTTGAGATTAAGATTTATTATTATAAATTAAGAAATTAGAATTAAATTAAATACTCACTAACCTTTTTAATTTATACGACATACTTTTCTAATTAAATTCAATAACTATTGCACATATTTTATGATAAATCCATGACCCACCCAAGACAAAATTTTAAAAAAATATGAAAATCGGTTAAAAAATAAAAAAGTTATGGAGTTTTGTCCGAAACACCGCATATTTACTGCATAAGACATTTCCAGGTCGTGTACTCTCTCGTTTCGCTGATCAGAATTGGCCCCCTAGATCATATGATTTAACACCTTTAGATTTCTTTTTATGGGGTTAATTGAAGTCACAGATGTATGTCAACAAGCCCACATCCACCCGTGCATTAAAAGAGGAAATTCAACGCTGCATCAACGAAATTCAACCATATTTATGCAAAAAGGTCATGGAAAATTTCGACAAAAGAGTGTGTGCCAGCAAAGTCATGGAGGTCATTTGTCTGATGTATTATTCCATAAATAACCCTATCTTATGCACTTTATAATTCAATGAAAAAATATCAAAGAAAATAATAAAAACTTTGTTTTCTATTTAATTCAAATCTTGCGTTAATTTTTTTGACACCCCAAACAACGCCGCGTTTTTTGCGTTACATATTCACCTGAACACCCTGTATTGTAATAATGGGAATTTTTCATCGGCGTTTCGCCCATGGGTATTAGGTCTTTTCAAGATTTAATTTTATTAATATAGGGCATATACACAACACATTAAAAATTTAAAAAGTTAACATGTTTATCTGTCCAGTTGAAGTGCACACTTTACTTGTAGTCGATAAATTTTTTTTATTTTATACTCTTTAGCAAACAGTATTAATAATTGAAAATAATATTTATCTGTTATTTAAAATTTAATATTTTGTTGTCTTAAAATCTAAAGAGGTACTATTTAGAGAGTAAAAACAAACCGCAACGTCGCATGATGTATTCCACTTTTTTACAAGAATTGACAGTAAAATTTACGTTTGTTTGTCGGTAATAGGTACAACAAAACATTTCTTCACAGATATGTACTAATATGCCCCTCTTCGTTCTGCCCCTATAGGTTGAGGTTTAGAACATATAAATTATCGTATTGAGTTCATAGAGATGGGTGTACGTTTTAAATGCCTTACAAATTGATCAAGTGTATAAATTAGGGTTTTAATTAACTTTTATGCGGCAATATGGATATGATTGTACCAAGAATTATTCAGGGCATTATAATATGCAATAAAAACACCTTGAAAACTATTTATTTTGTAAAGTCATCTGCGCTTGAGCGGTAATATAACGTAATAGAGCCAAAAGTTATTGGGATGTTTTTACCCTGTATAATATTTTACTCCACGACTTCTTTCATAATACTCAAACTTTGGAAATTTTACTGTTATAATTTCACCGTGATTTTTAGCAGCAATAGAAAGAGATTTACATTAATTTTATTTTTTATTCGCTTCTAAACTTTGATGATCCATGTATAGATTGCTGCATGGATGTTATGTTAAGAAACAAGTATCTCTCCGTGCTATGTATGGTTTTAAAAACATTTTCACTACCAATTATTTTATTCGTTATCATCAAGGCCAATTTTTACATTACATTTAATTAGCAATAATAATTGCGGAAGCTCGGCACTTAAGGTAAGAAATATTGTTTCAATCACTTGAAGTAAAAACCTGTATGTTTGTAAACAATCTTTCTACATAATGAAGAAGAACAATCTTCCATATATTTGTAAAAACTTAACACCGCATATTATACAATATTATCATTTAAAGAATATTTAGTTCAAATTTTGGTTTAAAACATACTCCTAACTACCTATATTGACCGTAAAACGACCTGTATGTGGTGTAACTCAGTGTAGGTATATTAACATCATTTATCCATCATCAGGCATTAGGAGGAGGAGTCTCTCCTCGTCAGGCTCATGTGGATTCCATTTTTGGATTTCAGAACACCTTCATTTGCAATAATCATTTGGACTTGTGGTCTAGCGGGCAGTAATTCGTACTTTCGCAATATTTTAGATAGTAAAGACTTCAATTCCAACATTGCAAACTTTTGACCTACGCATTAAAGAAAATTATAAAAAGATATTAATAGTAATACAAATAGTTACCAATGCAATTCCTCGGTCCAGCACTAAACGGGAGGTAAGAAAACACGTGTCTATCAGATGAGTCATTCGACCAACGCTCGGGATCAAATTTCTGAGGGTCTGGAAAGTTCTTGGGATTCATATGAGCTCCATGAAAGTACAAAATCAAAGAGGAGCCTTTAAGAAAAGTGTAACCTCCATATTCGAATTCTTGAGTGACTTCCCGAGCAACAAATGGCACTGTAGGGTAAATCCTCTCGACTTCTTTGATGACCATCTCCAAGTACTTCATCTCTTGTAATTCTGCATATGTAGCCGTTCTTTCCTCTTCTCTACTGTGTCCCAAAATACCGTTAATTTCCTCTAAGGCTTTATTCTGGACTTCGGGGTATTGTGACAAGCAATAAAGAGAAAAACTCAAAGCTGAAGATGTCGTGTCATGCCCTTCGAACATGAAGGTGTCCACTTCCTCGCGGATGTCTAGATCTGAAAGAGGATTTCCATCAATGGTGGCTTGGAGCAACAAGTCCAAAAATGCCATCTTCTTCTTCACTCCAAAATCGTTGTCATTACGTGAAGGAGATTCTTCTTTGCCGTTCAACAATTCAGCCCTGCGTTGCTGGATCACAGAATCAGTAAAGTCGTGGACAATCTTGAGGCACTTTTGCTCATACTTATACTTCCCTGTGAACTGATATAAGAAATCATATTGGTTTATTGCAGAAAAAGTTCTCTCCACGCTGTTCTTCAATAGGAATCTAACAGCATTAACGTAATCCGGATTCGAATTTAATTGGGCGTTTGTGGAGATTCCCATGGCAGTTTCACATATCACATCCAAAGTACAAAGAGTCATGTAGGGGTAGATGTCCATGGAAGTCTTGTCAACCTCTTTCTCTAATTCTTTGAGCAAAATATTTCCATTTCTGTCGAAGATCTCGATGAATTGCTCGAGGATTTTGAAGTGAAACGAAGGGGTGATAACCTTTCTGCGTTTTCTCCATTTCTCTCCTAAGATGAAATAAACTAAATTAAATTAAGTCATTGAGAAAGAAAAAGCATTTTACCAGTAGACGTCAAAAGGCCTAGACCAAGCCATGGTTGCAAATATTTGTAAACATTGGCTTTTGTGATTAGTTCATTGCTGCTGGTGATGAACTCAAGTAGACCGTTGTCACTGATAATGTACTGAATCTGGTCCAAAATAACCAATTTGAAGATATTACCAAATTCGTTCGTCCACTCTCCCATTTTCTTGAAAACCTCTTAAAAATTAATTTAGTTTTACATTTTATTTCTAATTGTAACTGTTTTATTAATGATTCTTAAATTCCTACTTTCTGTGGTGGTGAGGTCAAATCCATTCCCGAACAATATCAAACCTTTTGGTCCGGGCAATTTGTTCAATAATTTCGATCTTCTGCGTATATTAAAGTGCCACTTAAACAAGTAAACAAAAACACAGACACCCAAAGCCCAGGCAACGTACCAAAGTGATGATGTTAGCATTTTGAATGCACGAAGGACACTGCAGATGCAATTATGTGTTGTGATGGTTAAGTGAACCTGTTTGGCATGTTGAATTGAACATATTGAGATAACATTGTGATGGTCGATCGGTTCAGTTTTTATATGTATTAAGATGGCCATCGTCACTGTGTTTGTATACATTAAATATGTAACACGTAAACGTCCGGTGTCATTATCACACTGAAATTTCTTTGCTAAAGACTTAAAACATTACTTATTAATAATGACGTTGTTAAAGCCATGGGTGATTGTTCACCTGGATACACTAGAGGTCAATAATCAAGGTCCTCCTATACATTCAAATGAGTGTAGATTTGGTTGCCTATACGAAACACCCCTGACCTTTACTCTGAATACATTATAAGAAATAGATATAAAATTAATAGCTCTATTAATAGCCCAAGTTCTTGACCTAGAGTTCCAAAATTAAGTAAACAATTTCATGGCTGCTACTTCTTGCAGATACTATTAATCTATGTGGATATATGATTTATAGGTAAATTTAGCAAACATTACGCATATAAATTTAATAAACGGGAGTTTTATTTATTCTAAGAAATATTTAAGAGAAAATGAAAAAATATCCGAAATTAATTGCGTTTCTTGATGCTAATCCGAATTCCATTCAGAGATTTCAAAACACACTCGTTGGCTAAAACCATGTCATGGCGAGGATTCGGAGTTGACAATTCGAAGTTGATTAGAATCTTACTAATTACGCACTTTAGCTCCAACATGGCGAACTTTTTCCCTATGCAGTTTCTCGGGCCAGCGCTAAAAGGCAAATATGAAAAAATATTTCGATTTTCGTCGCTTCTGAACCTTTCTGGATCAAATTTGTGGGGATCGGGGAAGTTCTTCGGGTCCATATGGGCGCCATAGAAGAATAACACTAGTGGAGAACCTTTCAGGAAGAAATGGCTCCCAAAATCGAAGTCTTCTACGATTTCTCTACTTGTAAAGGGAACGGTTGGGTACATTCTTAACACTTCCTTGACAACCATATCGAGATAGTTCATTTCCTGAAGATCCTCGATAGATAGACTTTTGTTTTTAGCCCCTTGGTAGATCCTTTGGACTTCTTCCAAAGCTTTATTTTGGACTTCTGGATATTCCGCTAAGCAATACAGGCTGAAGCTGATGGCAGAAGCCGTCGTGTCGTGGCCCTCGAACATGAAAGTGTCCACTTCTTCGCGAATGTCCATATTTGTTAACGGTTTCCCATCGATTCTAGCCTGGAGCAAAAGGTCTAAAAACGCAGTTCTTCTTTTACTACATTCTTCATTACTTTGGGTTTGGTTTTCGTTAAGTTTCTTCTCATTCACATCTTTCAAAAGTTCAGCCCTTCTTTCTAAAATGACCGACTCGGTGAAGTCGTGGACAACCTTGAGGCACTTTTGTTCCTTCCGGTATTTCTTGGTGAAGAAATAAAGGCAATCGAATTGGTCTGTCGCAGAATATGATCGTTCCATGACGTTGTTGAGTAGAAACCTGACGCAGTCGATGTATTGAGAATTTGTGTTTCTTTGAGCATTTAACTTTACTCCCATTGCGGTCTCACAAATTACATCCAAAGTGCAAAGGGTTACGTACGGGTATATGTCTATAGAAGGTTTATCTACAGCTTCTTCAAGTTTTTGGACCAAAATATTGCCGTTAGAATGGAAGACATCCACGAATTGCTCCAGGATTTTGAAGTGAAAAGTGGGGGTTATTATCTTCCTGCGGGACTTCCATTTTTCTCCTAAAAATTATCATGATCAATATTATAAAGCGACAAAGAATATTTGTGAATATACTCGTAAATGAGATATAAATGAATATAAGTTCTAAAATTTACGATATTTCTTAAAGAACTACCGGTTGAGGTCAGCAAACCGTATCCAATCCAAGGAGCAAAAAGTCTGTAATAGCTGGATTTTGTTATAAAGTCATAACTAGTCATTATGTGTTCCAGCAACCTCACATCTGAAACCACATATTCAGGTTTAGGGCCAATAAAAATCTTGAAAACATCCCCGAATTCTTTTTTCCATTTCATCAGCTTGGGAAGGAGATCTAAAATTTTGATTGTGGATCTACAATAGCTAAAATATTGGTAACAGCAATAGAGGCAATAAGATAATTAGCAATTAAGAAAACCTGCTGGAGATGGTACGTCCAAAGCATTCCCAACAAAAAACTTCGGCTCAGGCCCGGGCACTGTTTTGAGTCTCTTTTTCCTAAACACATAGTTGGAAAATTGTTGAACTAAGAAGATGAATGAAAACGTGGAGACAATCAAGAGCAGAAAACCGACCATGACCGTTACCAACAAAGCAATGCGACTTGAGATAACGTTTTGTGCGGCCGGCAGGACCGGTTCACGTGCCTCGCTTGAGTAAATAAGACACGATGCAAGAGATGTATGAATAAAAACACTAGTCAATGACGTTGCTGCTGTGTCCACTGTTGCAGCTGCTTAAGTTGGCGATGAATTTTAAATTTATCAATTTTCGTGAATGATAATTTTTGTGCATTTGTTGATGATACTCTACAATCACTTACCCGCTGAAGTTAGAAGTCCGTTTCCTAACCAAGGCAAAAGGAACCTATAATATCGAGATTTCGTATTGTAACAATTGTTCGTCATAATTATTTCCAGGAGCTTAGGATCAGAAACAACAAATTGGAGCTGTAGCCCCACTTGCAACTTAAAGACCCGTCCATATTGTTCCGTCCATTCCAACAGTTTTGGCAATACTTCTAAAAAAGTGACAATACAAAATTTTAATTGATAACGATCTAATTAACTTGCTTGTTGGACTTGTTATTTCCGAAGCATTCCCAATCAAAAATGTTGGGTCAGGCCCTGCAAAACAATCTAAATTCCGTTTCCTCCTTAGATACGCCTTCACCATATGCCCCAAAGTCACAAAAACGAGTGTACTCGCATAAATCAATAAAAGATCCGATTTTTCTAACTTTTCCATCTTTCACTAACGTTGAAATCTTATCCTCGCTAGTAACAACACTTATTGAACACTTGATTAACGAGAAATGACGATTCTTGCTAGCAAATTTCACCGACTGACACGATACATACTATTTTGTTTTATTGTCTTTACTTAGTCGTTTTAATCTGTTGCACCAGCGTCATTAATACTGATTTATTCCTTTTATGTGAAACCCAAACAGGTATTCCGAACAACTGGATAATAAGAAAATTGTCCTATGCTAATGAAACTTGGAATATCTATAAACCAACGTTTACTCTCCCGTGAGAGCATTTACGACGATCTGTGTTGCGTAACCTTGCTGTATTTTTTGATAGCATTGACTTTCCTACGGCTATAGATTCCAACTTAATCCGGTAAATTAATGAGATTCTCAGTCACCCCTAACCTTTGCAGAAGTTTATTGCGACCTTTGCATTATTTTTATTTTCATAAGCTGCTAATATTTTGGAAATAGAATTTTAAGTAATGTATCCTTACATAATATAATTTTAAATAGTATGTACTAGTGTTGTGCATAGTAGGTTTTTATTGGTAAGTTTAGATATTGTATTGCTTAACCTCTCTGTTTTCCTTGCTTTTCTGTAGTCAGACTGGTGAACCAAATGATAGGTATGTGTGTGTCAAATATAATTAAAATTTATAGTGTTCATCAAGAAAAAGCCTGAATCCGAATGGGTGAATATCGAAATAGTGAAGAAAATACAAAAATGCTTTCAATTAAGTAGATCTAGGATACAACACAAGGATACTTGTTAATATAAAAAATAAGTCAAAAAATTAAACAATAAATAAATATGGAGTGGTCTCCACTCGACTTTCTCGCAAGTTTCTAAGTTGCACTAGACATGATAAGACAGATTCACATTAGGATTCAGAACGATTTTTGAATAATTTTATTATGCACACATGTATATTTAAAAAAATAGATAAAAAAGATTACTTCCAGTTGGACAGTTGTGCTAAAATTACATATCTGTGAGTTTTTTGTTATTTCTAAAGCTGGTACAAAATTTGAAACAAATACCTTGAAGCAAAAGGGTACTTTACTTGAAAGAGTTACACTTCCGTTTCAGGTAAACTACCACTTCCGGTTGAGGGATTAAGCTAAAATTTGATATCTGTG
>JAWQRP010003887.1:0-12647 GCA_033557875.1 Quadriops clusia
ACGTGTACATGGTCAGGTGTATATGTGCACATGGCAATAAGTATACGTGTACATGGCAATAAGTATATGTGTACATGGTAATAAATATATGTGTACATGGGTGCCCGTGATTTTTTCCCAGACTTAAGTCCTTAATGGTTTAAGAGAAGTATTTCTAATACATTTTATAATGGTAATATTGGGTCACTTATTCTGCACATTTGCCTAAGTCTATGTTAGTTTAATATTATTTTCAAATGCAAAATATTGCATACGTTCTCCGTACACTAAATGTGCGACACTGTCACAACATTTAGTGATTCAAATAACCATAAATAAATAAAAAAAAAACGTATTTACTTCTTTGGGTTTTACGGTTCTTGTAGTGAAGTCCGTCACACAGGCATTGAAACACATCTCAGTCAATTTGTTGTAAGAGACCAGAAAGTCTTTGAACTGGAAAAGAACATGTACAGAGGTTATATCAACAAATTAAATTCTACACTTACAGTTTTAATTTGCTCGGCGTTTAAGTTTTCCGCGCTCACATTTGGAATGGGCACGCTCATGTTTAACTTTTAAGATTAAAGATTTTCTGTTTGAAATTCGGGATAATTCAGTCGAAACGTGATCTATATTTTGGGTATAATTTTTAGGTTAAACGTCAAGTTGTATAGATTTAAATTGACAGATCGTCAGCTGTCTTACAAACCTTCTAGCCTGGATCACAACTATTTAGGCAGACGCCATTTACAGTTCGTCGAATTCGCTACTTAGAGAGAGAGCCATAGATATATGTAGTTAAGATGAGACAAAAAGAGATAAAGCTTCGGAGGTCTTGCACACCTGCATATCCATGCATTTAACTGCATCTATAGAACATCTGCGCCACCCAACAACGTTGGTGCCACCAAAAGAATTCTGCTTTATCGGCCACCAATAAATTTCGCAGAAAATCCTTAATATTTATAGAAAATCAGAGATTTTCCAACTGAAATTGTAAATTCAGTTAAATGAGTGTTTGCGCTAATACTATCATCAACAGCACTTTCATCCTTTTGGAAAAACAGCTAAAAAATTTGAATGTTACCGACAGAGAGATTAGAATGCACTTGACGTTAGTTAGACAACCTTCAAATTATTGCACCATTAGTTTCCATTTAAAGTAACACTCGAAAAATGAGTAATTGTTTAAAATCTGCGAGGAAAACTCAGTATATTTTGAAGAATTGACCTTTAATTCCTAAACCATTAGGTATGTATAAAACCTTTAAGCCTAAAATTACAATAAGATGAAAAGTACGTAATTTTTGGAAGTTCCTGTGAAGTTTTTTTGAATATGATTAACATTTTTCTAAACTTGTTATCTTTAACGGGGTTTATCTAATAGTTAAACTCATAATACTTATTATTATTATATCATTATATTAATTATTATGATTAAAGTGGACTATGTACGAACTATTACTGGAGACCACTATCAGTAACGTTACCAATGCAACTAAAAAATGGAAATAAAAACTAAAAATGCTTTTGTTGCATATGCTTAATAATAACTGACTAGCCGAATAATTCTGATAACAGTGCTTAAACTGCGCGATTTTCTTGTTGAAACAAAGTGCTCTTATGTCAATCGTTCGTCAGAATCAGTGACCTTTTTTTTTGATTTCCAAAAAATTGGCAGATGAAATGTCTCGAGTGCAAGATGTTTTGGGGGTGATAAGGGGCTTGCAATATGTGGCCGAGGCCGGGCTCAAGCTGCAGCAAGAGAGCTTCAGGCATATATGGGCGAACTCGAATCTGAGATCCCTGGCTCAAGAAGTTGCCGATCAAGTCAAAACTGGACAAATCCGACCAACCCAACCAGGGCCACCTGGCGATGTAATATCCAACTTAAACGAAGGGGCTAGTCGACTCACTTCCGTTGTGACAGGTCTCCGAGAGTATGCCGGTGTCGTCAGCTCGAGCGTACCTAATCCCAAAGAAAGTTCAACACATGCTCACTCTTTGAAACCAGAAACGGATCCTTCAAAACCAGGTCATCCTCCAAAATCAGCTGATCCTTCGAAACCAAATCATCCGTCGAAATCAACTGATCCTTCAAAACCAAGTGGTCCTTCAAAACCAACAGATTCGTCAAGTTCAAATGGTTCCCCCAAATCAGCTGGTCCTTCGAATTCAGTTGATTCAATGAAATCGAATGATTCTTTGAAATCGAATGATTCTTTGAAACCACATGATTCGTTCAAATCAAATGATTTGTACAAATCAAATGATACGTTCAAATCAACAGCTTCATTTGAATCAAATAATCCATTCAAATCAAATGATTCATTGATATCAAGGGACGCATTAAAAGCAAGTAATTCATTGAAATCAAATGATTTATTAAAAACAAATAATTCATTGACATTAAATGATTTATTCAAACCAAATGAATCGTCCAAGGTAAACGTATCTTCGAAATCAATTGATACATCGACGTCAGTTGACGCATCGAAACCAAATGTTGGATCAAAGCCAATTGACTCTTTAAAAATACTGGACTCTTCAAAAAAGCTAGACACTTCAAAAATGGTGGATTCTTCAAAAATGTTGAATTCTTCAAAAATGGTGGATTCTTCAAAAACACTAGATTCTTCAAAAACACTAGATTCTTCAAAAACACTAGATTCT
The DNA here is from genome assembly GCA_033557875.1 of Quadriops clusia. Taxonomy (NCBI): domain Eukaryota; kingdom Metazoa; phylum Arthropoda; class Insecta; order Coleoptera; family Hydrophilidae; genus Quadriops; species Quadriops clusia. Next base: position 2,656 of record JAWQRP010003887.1, read on the forward strand.
TCAAAAACACTAGATTCTTCAAAAACACTAGATTCTTCAAAAACACTAGATTCATCAAAAACACTAGATTCTTCAAAGATACTGGACTCGTCAAAACTACTTGACTCATCAAAACTGCTGGATTCCTTGAAACTAGCCGTCTCTTCGAAACCCTTAGATTCTGTGAAACCAAATTTGACTCCAAAGTCCCAGAGCAAAGGTAACTTTTGATAGGTTAATTAAGAGTATTTATCGTGGAGTTTAAATGGTTAAAACTGTGGACTTTTCAGTTTGCAAGACACCAGCCTATGTACAATTCTTGTTCAACCTTAAAGTAGCTGCCTACGATCAGCCGGCCCCGAGAACCAAGATGCTCCTTTCCAGCCTTCCCTAATAAAAATAGAAAAATCAAACATAATTGTTGGCACTCACATCGACAAATGCTCATTTGTTCAGTTTGTTAAAATTTCATGTGTTCTTCATCTGCAACGCACACAATTACTAGATATTTTTTAAAAAATCCCTAAACAATTGACAAAAAAATAAACATTCGTAAATGAAATTAACAGTTGTTGGGTACTTTACTCTGCTTTACATTAAACTAATAATAATAAATATGTATTAATTTTAACAACGTTTTAACCATTTAAGCTCTAACTCTAAACCTTATATTTAAGTAAATTATGGTATTTAAATTCTTTAACGTTATTAAACAGTAAATCCACGTCTAGATGAGATAATTAAAATAACTTAATAGTTTTCCTTTCTTGGAATTTCAGTTCTACATGAAATTAATGGACAATTTGATTTATGTTAACATTATTTTCCTTTATTATTTTCCTCTACGTACCTTTCACCGTTTAAGGCTTCTTCAGGAGGAAATTCTTCATTTTACATGATTACACTTTACAAATTAAAATAATTCTTTAAAAGGTTTTCATAATTTAAAGTTATTCTACATTGATTAATTTGACTATAACTATATGTGTAGAGCTCCAAGTCAGGTTGTTATAGTATGGTTTGTGTAAATAAAAGCACTGTTCCTGACAGGGTTTTTTTATTTTCATACGGAAGGCGACCGGTTTCGTCTATTTAGACATTATCAGGCCTCTAGAAAACATTACATATCCAATAGATCAACATTCCTTCACAACTGAAGACATTGGTTTAAAACCTCAGGTGAGGTTAGTGGCTGAAGGCACATATATGTGTTGAAGGCCAATTAATAAAATTGACAAAATGACATTAAACAATTTTAGATAATCAAATCTATGCACTTGTAGTCAGTTAATTATAGATGTGAACAACATCGGTCAAAATATTTTTTAAACACATGTAAATTTATTTAGTTGGTGATATTTTATTTTAATTTGCGTGGCTCTCTTAAGTATAAGATATGATACAAATTTACATTTAAAATATGTTAATAGACAAATCCAGATAAAATATCACAGCTTAAACAGAATAAAATTGTAGACTTAAAATATCGCAGAATATTGTACCAGAGAGACACGAGGTGAGTGGAATGAACAAAAAGAGAAAGCGTAAGTTTAGTTCAAGTTAAAAAAAAAGGGAATACACACACATATATAATGTGCGGCGTACGCACGTCACATTGACGACAACCGGCAAACTCAAATATGAAACAAACTATTATTTAATTAGTTGAAAATTTATATTTAATTTAAAGATATCTGTAGAGTGGTTTATAGTCAATGTCGCACTGGTCGTTAAGGTAAATTCTATTATTATCATTTTTCAATTTGTAAATTTCTAGACTTTCAAGTAGTTTCATCTTATGACCTTTGTTGCATTCATGTAGTAATCGGATATTATCAGTATTAATTAATGGACACCATCTTAATACTGATAACATCCGATTACTACATGAATGCAACAAAGATCATAAGATGAAACTACTTGAAAGTCTATAAATTTACAAATTGAAAAATGATAATAATAGAATTTGCCTTAACGACCAATGCGACATTGACTATAAACCACTCTACAGATATCTTTAAATTAAATATAAATTTTCAACTAATTAAATAATAGTTTGTTTCATATTTGAGTTTGCCGGCTGTCGCCAATGTGACGTGCGTACGCCGCACATTATATATGTATGTGTATTCCCTTTTTTTTACCTTGAACTAAACTTACGCTTTCTCTTTTGTTTATTCCATTCACCTCGTGTTTCTCTGGTACAATATTCTGCGATATTTTAAGTCTACAATTTTATTGTTTTTAAGCCGTGATATTTTATCTGGTTTTGTCTATTAACATATTTTAAATGTAGATTTGTATCGTATCTTATACTTAAGAGAGCCACGCAAATTAAAATAAAAATTCACCAACTAAATAAATTTACATGTGTTTAAAAAATATTTTGACCGATGTTGTTCACATCTATAATTAACTGACTACAAGTAAGTGCATAGATTTGATTATCTAAAATTGTTTAATGTCATTTTGTCAATTTTATTAATTGGCCTTCAGCCACTAACCTCACCTGAGGTTTTAAACCAATGTCTTCAGTTGTGAAGGAATGTTGATCTATCGGATATATGATGTTTTCTAGAGGTCTGATGATGTCTAAATAGACGAAACTGGTCGCCTTCCGTACGAAAATAAAAAAACCCTGCCAGGAACAGTGCTTTTATTTACACAAACTTGACTATAACTAATTATAATTTTATGGATGATTATGAAAAATGTCGATAAATTTAAAAATCGACATTTTTCATAATCATCCGTAAAATTATAATTAGTTATAGTCAAATTAATCAATGTAGAATAAGTTTAAATTATGAAAATCTTTTAAAGAATTATTTTAATTTGTTAGGTGTAATCATGTAAAATGAAGAATTTCCTCTTGAAGAAGCCTTAAACGGTGAAACGTACGTAGAGGAAAATAATAAAGAAAAATAATGTTAACATAAATCAAATTGTCCATTAATTTCATGTAGAACCGAAATCCCAAGAAAGGAAATCCATTAAGTTATTTTAAAGAAAAAAAGGTTCAAGATGCACAAACAAAACTGAGATAATTAAATATTAAAAAGTTGGTCACTTGTTTAGACATATTTCAAAATTGTTTAACAATTTTTTCAAGAATATTTCTCAACTTTTTAATATATAATTCATTAACAATATTTTCCTTATTTAGAATAATAGATGTTATTATGTAATAATGGGTAATCCTTTGATATCTCAACCTTCGATTAACATTGATAATCTATTATAATTTTTTTTTTCAATTTCCTGAGAATATTATCAAATATTATTTGATCTTTCAAAGGATGGCTCCATTTAATATCTAAAAAGAAATGGATGCTTTTCACCCCTTTTTTTCCTAAATTTTTCTAGACAGCACTTCCTCAAGTAGTACAAAAGTTGTTGTAAATTCTGTTCCAAGTGCCAGTAACCACCAACAAGCGGAACCCCAGACGATTCTAAATAAACCTCACAGCGACTTTCGAATCAAACTGACGGCCAAAGATAAAGAGCTATTGAAAAAGTTGGATATGGAACATCAGGATCGGTTAGAGAAGACTCTGCTCCACGAAGAAATGGTTAATGATAAAAGTTATTCAAAACGATCAGTTGCAGAGAAAACAGAAATAGAAACATATGATAACGTATCGCAAGTAGAGATTGGTCAATTTATGGCCAAACCTACTCTTGGTACTGAGAGTATCGGTAATAAGAATGAAATAGTAGGAAAGTTTGATGAAGTTAAAGCTAGCAATGAAGCATCGGTGACTTATGCAGGAATTGGAATGCTCGATAAAGTAGTTTCGTTTAAGGAAACGGATCACAAAGGGGATGAAAAAATAATCGTTTCATCTCAAGTGGTGTCAAAGAAAACACAAGGAGAAAAACCGAAGGTGGAAGTAGTTCCAAATCCGAAATCTAAATTAAAGGTGGGTTTATTTTCTCAAAACAAATATATTAATTATATACAGTTTATTATTCTTGTGATGTATTTGAAGTACTTGTTTTAATTTGACAATGTAGTTTTTTTTAATGTACTTATACTCATGTAATAAAATTTCATGTATAGTCAAAATAATTTTTTTAATTATTTTTATTTTTATCTGTATTAAAAAGTTATTTTGGTATATAGTTGAGTGCAGCAGCTAAGCAAAGGGCTGTTCCATCATCCCGAATTGGTCGAATGGTTTCGTTTGGAACACTAGGATTAGGATTGGGATTTGGGACAGCTACGGAATACGCTAAAAGAGTTGTAGGCATGGGCGAACCATCTTCTTCATCCAATTTATTCCTAAGTCAAGGAAATATGGACAGGATTGTCGACACTTTATGTAAAGTCAGAGGTTGGTATTTTCAATTACATTTTAAAGTAACGGTATTCTGAAACAACAAAATATATATATATATATATAATATATATATATGTGTGAAACTGAAGAACAATTTAAAGCATTTTTTTGTAAGAATATTTTGTTTCTATGATGCATTTCAAACATTTTTGTGTTTATATAGGAGCGGCCTTAAAAATTGGTCAAATCATGAGCATCCAAGATGAATCCTTCGTCAACCCACAATTAGCAAGGGCTTTAGAGAGAGTTCGAAAATCAGCCGACTTCATGCCGACTTGGCAAGTGGAGAAAGTGATGAAAAGCGAATTAGGCGATAATTGGCGTGATAAATTAATCGATTTCGATGAGAAACCCTTTGCCGCAGCTTCCATAGGGCAAGTCCACTGGGGCAAAACTGTCGATAAAGAAGAGGTAGCTATTAAGATTCAGTATCCAGGAGTGGCCAGAGGGATCGAGAGCGATATCGAGAACTTGCTCGGGATCATGAAAGTATGGAATGTTTTCCCTCGGGGGATGTTTGTCGATAATTTAACTACAGTGGCGAAGAGAGAGTTGGCTTGGGAGGTGGATTATTTACGTGAAGCTGAGTGTACTCGAAAATTTAAGGAATTGTTAACGCCTTACCCTGCTTATTTCGTGCCTAAAGTGATTGGTAAGTATATAGTAAGATATGTGGAATTCGGTTACTCTATTAATCTTTATACTTTTCTGTATCATTTTGTTCTGTTTCATTTTAATCCCAATATTATTCTTTCTGAAATTAAAATATTTAATAAGAAGAAAAATTTAATACTCACAGATCAACTAAGCAGTGCCCAAGTCTTTACAACCCAATTAGTAGACGGAATCCCGGTAGATCAATGTATTGATTTAGAGCAAAACGAACGTAATTTCATCGGCGCAAAGATTCTCGAGCTGTGCCTTAGGGAACTCATGGATTTTCAATACATGCAAACCGATTCGAATTGGGCGAATTTCCTCTACAATCGTCTCACAAAACAACTAATTCTGCTAGACTTCGGAGCTAGTAGAGAATACTCGAAAACCTTCATGGACAAGTACGTAAAAATCATGAAAGCAGCTGCGGATGACGATCGAGAAACTGTCCTCCAATTCTCCAGGGAAATCGGCTTTCTAACCGGATACGAGAGTAAAGTCATGGAAGACGCTCACATCGACGCTGTGATGATTATGGGGGAAATGTTCCGAAGCCCTGGCTACTACGACTTCAGTGCGCACAATACAACACAAAGGATGCAACATTTGGTGCCCACGATGATCGAGAACCGCTTATGTCCACCCCCCGAGGAAATCTATTCAATTCATCGGAAAATTTCCGGAATATTCCTCTTGTGTTTGAAGCTCAAGTGTACAATTCCTTGTAAAGAGATATTCAATAACATATACAGTAAATATAAATTCGATAGCTAAAGGTTGTTTAAAATAAAGATTAGATGTTTTTTTTAATGATATTTTGTTTGATTTCTAGAGTTTTAAATTTAGAGTAACAAACCTTATATTAATTTAATTTTTAAAAAAGCGCAACTTGCTTAATCACCGCCATTGCCAATCAGGAGTTTGAATTCAAACAAACAGGAAATGGCGGAAACAGCGCTCGGCCGGTAAAGCAGGCCACCTCCGTCCATCTTTTTCTCTCTGGAAATAGTCGTGTGACCACGTTTTAGGACAGGTAAATTTTCATTTTTATCATAAAAATATAGCGAAAATACGGAATTTTTGTTAATTTTCAGTTAATTTAATTAACTTTTTATTATTAAAGCGTTAAGTTTTTTCAGTAGCGCTTACTGTTCCAAATTTATTTTAGTTACAAAAATCTATTTATCAAAGTAAGGTTAGGTTGCATCTTAGGCTTGTGATCTTATTAAGGATTTCTAAAATATATTCACATACACCATTGAAATATTTAAAACATAGTTTGTTTAAAACGACTAGCTCTTAAAATTACAAAATTATGTATGATTAGAACTTATTTGTACATAAATTTACAAGCTATTTGTACGTAATATATACTCGTGTACGATTAAAATTACATATCATTAGATGAATACCGAACTTATTATTGAAATATGGGCAGTGGAAACAAGTTTCTAGGTGAACTTTATGAATCTTGCTGAAAGGTTTCATATCATTAATTACAGAAAACACAAGATGCAAATTTTCGTGAAAACCCTCACGGGTAAGACCATCACCCTCGAGGTCGAGCCCTCGGACACCATCGAGAATGTCAAGGCTAAAATCCAAGATAAAGAGGGCATTCCACCAGACCAGCAGAGGTTGATCTTTGCCGGCAAACAACTAGAAGATGGCCGCACACTCTCCGACTACAACATCCAAAAGGAGTCGACGCTCCATTTGGTCCTCCGTTTGCGTGGAGGCATCATCGAGCCTTCTCTCCGCATCTTGGCCCAGAAGTACAACTGCGATAAGATGATCTGCCGCAAGTGCTACGCTAGGCTACACCCGAGGGCCACCAACTGCCGCAAGACCAAGTGTGGCCACACCAACAATCTCCGCCCCAAGAAGAAGTTGAAGTAGATTTGTAAGGTTAAGAGAGAGTTGCTTCTGCTGTACTTTGGAGTAAAAAGATACAGGATGAAATATACGGTTTTTAAAATTTAAAATCGGACGTTTATGTTTTACTTGTAGTTGTTGTCTTCATCCGTTTATCCATCCTATATCATACACTTACGATCATTTCTTTATCCTGTAGATTGTAGTAATCGTTTATTTGAGGTGTTGGCTGTTTTGGGTAAGTTTTTATTTTCGATTTATTTCACTTGAGTTTTTTTATTTATATTTATTATGTAATTTAGTAATTCTGCTTTATTCAAGATTATTATTATTATTGAGGTTAAAGTATTATTATTGAGATAAGAGTATTATTATTGAGATTAGAGTATTATTATTATTAAGTAATATTGTAGAAGTTGATGATAATCATTGCTCGTTTTGTTCATAATATTTTTAATACGCGAGTTGATTAATAACATCAGTATTTTTTATTTTGAAAAAAATTCTATTCACTAAAGATTGTTGTAATTTTTACCATATTATAATGAAGATCGATAATTTATAACTGACGATTAGTTCTAAAGGTATATGATTGATCATTCAAAACTATTACCATAGAGATTAAATAACTTTTATTAAGCAAAATGTTTGTCCCCTGCGGAATTATTTACTCTATACTCAATAGTGATTTATATTTTTAAATCAAAGGATATAGACTCTCTTGATTTAGACTACATATATATTTTTATTCAGAGAACAATTCATCCGCGCATAAAAGCACTAATTTCTAGCTTATCTCGTCGGTCGTCCAATTTCAAAACACAAGGACATAAGGAATACAATTTTTGATCGTTTTGAAATTTTGTACACGTTTTAATTATAGTTTTTGCTTGTAAAAAACGTAAACATCGCAATGATATCGTTAATGCTCTTCATGCGACGGTCGTTTTTATACGACCCTGCAAATTCCTAAATTTCAGCATCATTTTTGAACAAAATTTACCTGGTAAAAAAGTCAGTTTATGAAAAAATAAACTCAATGGCATTATAAATTATTTTATAGTGTTTCTTATGCCGTAGACTAAATGCATATTACCCTTTGCTATCGGAAGTTATGACAGTTAAAAGTCAAGAGTGCGATTTTTTCTTTAATCGTCAATAACTTCGTTAAAAATTGTCGCAGAAAAATGAATTAAAGTGGAACTCATAGAGAAATGTTCACACTACAAAATGCATTTGGAGAAATTAATCGCAAAAAATTATTGAAGTCCATGGACTTGTTTAAATTTTGAGAAAGTTTAACAAAAAAATTTCTTTCTCGTTTCTCACATAAAAAAATAGCGTTCCTTATAAAATAGAAACTTTTAACTTACAGAATCAAAAAGTAGGGAGATTTTCCTTGAAAATGATATGCAAAGGATTATCGTAAGATCATTACACAGTTTTGAAAATGACCGAAATATTTGCTCGCTCGTAGGTGTTCCTTTAATTTTGGATGCCAGTTTATTTCAAATATCATAGAATTTCCAATCATAAAATACACTAAAATTGTAAAAAAGCATTAGGAATATATAAAAACAGCAAAGATCTAATTTGAACTTGAAGATAGCAATACAAACTTATTTATTGCCTTGAGAAGAATGTGCGAAGAAATTTAGTTTTTTTACTCTCTTCTTATGGCAATAATGATTTCTGATTCAGTGATATTTTTTATATTGCAACTTGAAGATGTTTCTATTTCAGTTTTGTCTACATCAAGGAAGTATATTCTTTTGTTTAACTTGTCTTAATCTGATCACAATGTTTTGATATATTTTGGTTTAGGTATATTTTTGTCTTTGCATATATTTTTTTCTATGGAACATTTTTAGATATACAGGTATATGATCTTACTTGACATCATTTTGAAACGAATGAATAATGCGTCCCTCTTAGTTGACGTCGATTTAAAACAAATAAATAACGCGCCTCTCTTAGTTGACGGTAGTTAGAACCTGATATATCTTATTTTGTTTTTGGGGTAAAAATGTCTTTTCATTAAATGGTTATGATAAGAAAGAGCAAATAAGGTTACTGTGGCTTTTTTAGGTGATAAATTCGTAGCTTTCTGAAATTTTTGATTTTCAGAAATTTTTGCCTTTCTGAAATTTTTTACTTTCTGAAATGTTTGCCTTTCTGAAATTTTTGACTTTCAGAAATTTTTGCCTTTCTGAAATGTTTGCCTTTCTGAAATTTTTGACTTTCTCAAATTTTTCAAATTCTGAAAAATTTTGTTTTCCAGTAATATACCGAGCAGAGCCACAAACACGCCGAATGTATCTTCAACAACTCGGCGAATCTGTGAAAATAAATAATTAAAAATTCCGATTTTCTTGGCATCATTTCATTAAATGTTCTCATCATGCAAAGGCGTCATTACTTTTGTTCGTCGTTAAGTTTGTTATGAAATATTGTTTTAATACTATTTCTATTTCAAAATAAATGAGCAATTATCGATTTTTATTTTTTCTATCATAAGTGAGCCATTTTAGTTTTTTCAAAATAATAGGGCCATTTTCAATTTTTATAATTTCAAAATTTTCTAAAATAAATGCATATTTGAGAAAAAAAACATTTATTTCGTCATTTCTTAAATTTTACATTAAACCAAATATTAGGACTAATCGTAAGTTGCAAAATGTTAATACGAGCGAACAGTAGGCAAACGATTCTGCTTTCGAAGTTTTACCTTGCCAATATGTTTGAACTTATAATTATTGTTTTTATTATTTAATACAAAATCAAGTAAAGCCCTTCACTTCTCGATTATTAAATTAGGTATTTTCGTCGTTTTAACCATTTCGGTGTTAGAAAACTTTCAGATAAATAGGCGATCTTTAATCGCTGCTTTTAACAAAATAAACTGACAAACATTCTTTAGTGCATAGCATATGTAGTTAAGAATTTGGTAGATGATAAGAAACAAATTTAAATGTTAATAAGTTTAAAAGAAAATGCAAGTGGCTCACGTATTAAGAGGCAGCTAGTCATACCTTAAATCGTATTTTAGATATTTTTTCGCGTAGGAATAAGATATCGCCATGAAACAAACAGCATAATATTCCATTTTTTATTCTCCTAGCCTGTTAGCATTTTGTT
>JAWQRP010003888.1:0-12647 GCA_033557875.1 Quadriops clusia
AAGAGGATAATTATTGTTTAAAAGAGTGTTCGTTACTTTTGATATGACTGCTTTACGTAAATGTGGTGATGTAAGTTTAATAGCTCTATCAAATAAACTTCTAGCAACATTGGTTTTATGTATGTGTATAATATTTTATTTTTCATTTGTTAAACAAATAAAATATTTCCCCTGATGAAACGGTCAAACCGCGAAACGCGTCGGGAAAAGTACATTTAATTTAATAATATAACGACTAAAAACCAAAGATTATATATTATATTTATAATTATAAGTCCAACAATATACAAATATTTATTATTTCGATATATACGAATTGATAGTGAAGTAGAAAATTTACACCACTATTATGTATTTATAAAATAAAATGTGTAGTTGAAGTAAAGGTTTATTTGCAAACTTGAGCAGGTTCTGTTTTGTACCAATTTGCAAGACATAAAACGAATTAATTCCCGAGTTAATGACACGGCTACATATTGAACTTTCTACTTTCACTTTATTTTATGTTGGAGCCGTACGTATTTGCACATCATCACATATATCACTTTGATGCCTAATGATATACAAGGCACACAGTCATATAACAAGAAGTGTGAAGAATAGGAAAGTCTCAACATAACACCTTACATAAAATTGGGCAACGACAGGAAGTAGGACATTGTTCCAAATTACTTTTCAATGTGCTAATTATTCTTCATCGGTAGTGTGTGAGGTGAAATGTGAATAAATTAATAATGGCGTGTCGGAATAGATTGACATTCAATGCGTTAACTAATTATTTATTCAAAACAAAACACTTCCACTATCATAAAAATGTAAATATAAATAAAAGAAAATTGATCAATCAATGAAAGTAAAGATAAAAAATAAGACAAGAAACATTAAGTACATTTGAAATTACATATCATATTTCAAGTCAAATAAATAACATTTCTGCAGTAAAGTGGATCAATTAATTAGATGTAAATCTGCATTAGTTGATATCCAATCACCGAGTCCATGTGAAATTAATTATGAGTGAAAGTTGACGAAAGTGAAATGAATCCTTTTTTACCATTCAATGTGATTCATATGTAAGATAGAGTGTGGTTAAAAGTGTGTGGAATACAAATAGGATGTGTTTGTATTAATTATTTATTAAATATTTACTCTTATATAAGAGCTGTGGTAATAGGTACATAACTGTAGGACTACTAAGTTTGTTGCATGATAAAAGAGTGTAAATGTTAATAACAGGCATGTTATTAATTTTAATGTTGGTCCAAATTTGATGATTAAAAATTCAACAAGCTAAAATGGTTTATAACAGCATACCCGGTTTAAATATGTTTATACATGTACAATGCAGAGCATTTTTCTGTAATTGTTTCACAATTTAATAGCATATCTTTTACTGCTTGTTTCCTTGTCTCATATTCCTCTATCAGTTTTCTAGAGATATATTTCATGTCGTCTAGGTCTTGTTTGTAAGTCAACAAACATCAGATGTGTCTCTCTTCCATTTGCTAATTTGTTTTTCTATTACTTGTCTTGAACTGAATAGATTATCCACACAGGATGTTTCTGTTTAGAATTCTAACTGTTGTTCTATTTCCTGTGATCCATATTCAGCTTCTATAAGATTTCTAATTATTTTTTTATACATTCAGTTGCACACAAATATTGCAAAATCCTTCCTTTTGCAATTTTTAATTAAATCTCATATTTTTTATGGTTTTCTATATTTCCAAAAATTTCATACATACCCATTACATTTCAATTTCTTATTTAGCCTTTTATCATTTTGGGTTATTCCTATTAGATAACTAGTAATCAAATGATTGTTATGTAATACTTTCCAAAAAAGTATCGAAAATGCTACAAAACTTACAAGTAGATAAATTAATTAAATATATTTAAGTAGGAACAATTTCTAACCAACACACAACATCTAAGTGAAACAGCCCAATGTTTGCCTATCGTTTATAACAGCTAATAAATTCCTCTAACGATTTGGACACCATCAAACAATCGCCATTTATTACCACACTAATTGGTACACTTGCTGTTTTGCTGTTTGGTACCTCCGAGTGTAAGCCACAGCAGGTAATTTAATTTTCAAAAATTGGACAATGCCATCCCAAATGTGTGTTAAGCAAATGTTGATGCGATCTTGGGAATCGATTATCGTCGATTTAGCAAACAAACGTTTTCGTAATTCTGTTTGTAACAAGTACTTACTTATTACATTGGCACTTTTTCATTGCCAACTTTTCTGTGCCTCGCAACACTGTCCAGGTGTTAACCTTCTCAATTTGTAATATTAGCTGAATTAACTAACTATTATTTGCCTACTGCATGGTGGCATAGCCAGGACATTTTGCTCGGCCAACGAGCGCAAATATCGCGGCTTGTTTAAATAGAAACTTAGTTTAAATCTGGGATTATGTGCAATATGTTGTTCTCGTTTGGAGGTGCTAAAAAAAGGCTATTGCTATATACCTAAGAGTTAATTTTTATGAGTTTGATTTATACTCAAATTTAAAATAATAATTTTTCTTGGGGGTTCTACCTGTTTTTTTTTTGTTCTACTATATTAAAACCATAGTAAATATCCGTCAGGTCAAAAATAGACTAAAAAAATTGTAGGAGTAAAAATAACATATACTTACCAAACTTATTATAAGTGTTCTAAACTACAAGATCTGTGCCACAAGTAAAAGAAAAAACCGAAAAAGGTTTGGTATAAAAATGTATTTATACAAAATAATGTTTTTACAGTTTTACAACGTTAAAGTACACGATTTGTACTCTTACAAAGATGTAACGATATCCTTACATGTTATACGTTTATGGGCATAAACGTTTCTTAAGTGAACTTAACTTTTCCACATGAAGTGTTCCAAAGAAAGGTGCTTTCTTTATATACAAGTGTAATATAAAATTAACAATCACGAACAAATTGGCACTTAAACTTAAGAGCAAAGGGAATAACTCAAATGAACGCAACGTATTGGGATAGTTTGTAGATTTGAAATAAAACAACTGTGCGACTCAATTTGAAAATGAATGGAGCTAACAATGAAACGGTTGGAAAATAATGCTATTCAAATGTTTAAAATTTAAAATTGCAGCAGTTTAAAACTGAAATGATTTAAAATTATTTAAATTTAAAATGTTTTTAATTTTTAATGACTTTAATTTAAAATGTTTTTAATTTATAATGACTTTAATTTAAAATGATTTGAATTTAAAATGATTTGAATTTAAAATGATTTGAATTTAAAATGATTAGAATTTAAAATGCAATCTTTACATTTAAAAAACAAGATTTGAATCTAAAATAACAAGAGAAATGAACGGTTTGAACTTAAACTACAAGAAACGATCGGTTTGAACTAAAAATAGAAGAAACGAACGGCATAAACTTAAATTACAAGAAACGAACGGTTTGAACTTAAATTACATTAAACAGTTTGTACTTATCTACAACATGTTTAAAACTTGTTAACACCAAGAGTGTAAGTCGAAAGGTAAATTCGCACGACGAACAACAACATAGTCTTTATGTGTAGGATGTTGTTTGCATTTCGAGCAAACTTTTCGTGAGATTCTTGATTTTTGTTTGCATCTACTCTAATTTACTTTTATGTACACCTAAATATCGAACGTATTTAGTTTACAAATAAAGGAACACATCACTATAAGCACGGGGGTGCTTATTTGAAACAATAAAGTAGTTAATTGATACATATTGTAAAATCACAACTATCACAATCTTGAATATGAAACGTGTGAAACACGAAATTGAAACAGAACAGAATGGTTTGCAGTTAATAAATAAAAAGCACGTGAATATATTTACAGGTTGATGGTCGAATTTTAAAAAATTTTTTAAGTTATATGTGTGTAGAGTTTTTTTTTTTTAAGTTATAATGGGGGTACCTAATTTAATTAATACCACGCTTTGAAGTCAGTCATAATACGATGCACAGCCAACTGCATGGAGGCCCAGGCGTCTTCGTGGGAGTTATGCCCACCCGTACCCTTTTGAATCTCCAGGTTCAAGATGCGCATGCTGAGATTTTTTAGTGATTGTTTAAAAGGGTACCCTTTGTGGTGGGGGTATAAGAAAGCAGTATCTATGATTCGGTCGTGGATTATTTTCAAGGCACGCAAGTCATTTTCTAAGGCATGTCCAACGAGGATTGTATTTGCGTTGATGAAACCCATTAAGTCGTTCTGGACTTCCTTTAATGACTTGACGTTTTTCCCGCTTAGGTGTTTTTGCGTGACTCCGGAGAATCGAGTGTTGTAATCCACAATGGGCGTGTCCGGTTGGACGTAAGTATCGTATACTACTTTGCCGTTCAAATTGATAACGGTAATTTTAGTGAGTTCTAAGCCATTTTTCGTGAATGACATCTCACAGTCTAAGGCGTAAACACCGTAACTGTTGTTTCTGTTGGGAGCTCTCACTCGTTTCGTTTTCACGTACGAGCCGAGAGGAGCGTTGAAACCCTCGCTGATGCCACTCCACACATGTTGTTGGTGAACGAAGCAACCTTTCGAGTCGAGGGGCTTATCACAGCAATTCCACACTTGCGAAGCCTTCACTTCATCATTCTTATTGTTTTTGAGAACTTTAAAGCACTTCTTTCCTGGGTGGTAAATGCACTTATCTTGCACAATAATCTCATTGTCTAGGGTGCACTGAAACGTTTTGCTGCACCTCATGCACTTCCTCTTATAGTACTCTGAATCTCTCCTGAAGAAACACATGGGACACGCCAACATCTTGAAAGGCACACTCCTAGGATACGTGTCACAAAGCACGGGCCTGTCAAAGCAAGGGTGGGATGTAAAAAACGTTTGGTTGTCCCTATCGTTGTATTCTTCAGAATCACTAGAGTTACCCGAGGAAGGCCCACTCTCACTACTTTCGTAGGCCGAGTCTCGCTTAGTCCTCGGCACAAATTCCTGTGCGTTAACGTCAAAGCGGCCGTTGGGGGAGCCCTGGGGCCGAGGGGGGCAGAACACCATCGCATATCCGGGCGAGTCAAAAATCTCCATGGGATATCCCAGGGCAAAGCGATCCGCAGCCGAGAGGCAGTATTGGAGCAAACGGCCGGCAAAAGATTGCTCATCGCCCCCCAACTTGCTCCACTGCAGTCCAGGCAACGACTCCATTTCCGTGGAAGTCGGCTGGTTGTATAACTCCTTCTCCTTGCGGTTCTTCCGCTGCCTCCTCGAGAGAGGAGACTTCACTTTCGGTGTCGAGCCTGCCGAAGATTGGTTGCTCTCTGCCGTCGACGCTCCAGAATCAAATTCCTTTTCTGCACACAAAAGTAACAAAAATAAATCACAAGTTCATTATTGGCAGCGAAAGCATCTAAGGGTCAATAAGTTTACTGTGTTAAATAATAATAAAACTTTGTTCTGCCGCGTATAAATAAATAATAATTTCATTGTAGTAATAATAATTTCGTTAAACAATAAATATTTCATTTTATTACATATTAATTGATATTATTATTAACCCTTTCGCATCCCGATCCTGATAGGGCCAACTAATTGCTATTAGTGTAAACTAATGTTAATACAGAAATAAACATATTATATGAAAATAATTACGAAAAATCGGTGCAAAAGAGTTAAATCGTAAATAAATATTTTATATGTAAGAATGATTAGCAGACTTCAAATACCAACCTTTCTGTTCCAGAAAATTGCAATTATTTCCCCGCAAAGCAAAAATACTGGCCAAAGACACCACCGCAAAACAACTGCCTGCTCTAATCGGCAGGTATGGAATGGCCTTTGAGGCATTACGCGAGATAATTTAGAACTGTATTTGGAGAAATCCAAGTTCGAAGATTACTCCGTTTGCACATCTTAATTACAATGGTAACGTTTTGCAAGATATGCCGAAAAGTATTGAAGTATACGTAAGTATGCTGAATACCAAGCCTACTGTATACTAAACCTGCTGTATACTGTTGTAATGACAATATGTATCAGAGATCTTTATCATATACAGGTATTATAAACACTGTACTACACATGTTAGTATTTAAAACACTTTAAAAAGTACTTTGGTACAAAGAAAAAACGTTTTTAACACCTTAAATATAAATGAAACTTCCTTAGCCTACAACTGTGGGTGCACTAAAGGATAAACAAAAGGTAGCTATGTTTTGTTTTTCGGCCATTTTTAGAAAAACAATAATCATTACTGGATAAACCTATTTTTTATTAATTTGTCGTAATAAATAATCTACGTTTTAAGACCGGATTTTTCAACAATTTTATATAAACAAATATAAATTTTATAATAATTTTTAAAAAATAGTACGTTTTTAATGTGTGCATCCGATTTACAAAAGTTCGTTAATTTTATACTTCGTTTGTTCAGTTTTTTAACTAAAAACAACCTTTAATAAACACAAAACGATTTTACCGCTTCACTAAATTATCAATTTATGTAGCGTTTATTAAAATTTCGAATAAGTATTGTATTATCGTTGGCATAAACAATATGTCCGACTAGGAGCGAAACTTGGCTAAGTCGAACACGAAATTCGGCCGGTTTTCCATAGACGGCGCTTTCGGTTCTGTGCGAGGCGTAGGCGAGCTTAGTCAAGGTGCAAACCGATACGTAGTTTAAAGATAGCGCCACAGCAGAGACATCTCTGCGTCCAGAGATAATCTCTGCTGCGCCATAGCAGCTACATCTTTGCTCTATAGCTAAGACATCTCTGCGTCATAGCTATCTCGTAAGATAGCACACCCAGATGATAGCGAGACCGCAAGCGCACTAGATAGATTGTTAGGAACGTGTTTATGTTTATTACAAACACGTGTTTTACGACCTTGTAATGTTCTCATATTATGTATAAGAAGAAGGCCAAGTGAAATTACTGATCCGACCACCAAAATATAGCTCAACGAACGCCATTTTCTGTTATAATTTCATTCGATGTCATTCATCAAATTTCATGGTTTGAATAAGAATTTAGGTTATCGAATTGAACCAAAAGGTACTCAACGGGAACACAAGTAAAAAGAAAGAATTGACGATATTGGTGGCGTTGATGAGGAATGTTTTATGCCTATGCAAAGACAAACGTTGTCGAGTAACAAGGATTATAACTAATCCATACACAAATATGTAACATAACTTCAATGAGTCTTATATACAAGAAAGCTGAAGATGAACTAAAAGTCGATTTATTGTTCTTCTAGGACCTTAACCCCCACTACTAAAATGAGTTTCAAAAGGATAAGAGTTTGTAGAAAACCTTTTAAGGAAATAAATAATAACCGTAAAGTTACAGCAATTTTCTATTGTGAATTATATTAGTTTACGGTAAAATGTGTATAGTTCATTGTCGGCAATTTATCTTCCCTTAGATAAAAGAAGCGACGTTTTTGCGAATCACTACTTTAGGGTCCTTGAATTTTAACATAATTTGTAGGTGGATTGCTCTTCTTCTTGGACTGTCACACAAGGTGAGGAATACTTTCTTGGGATTCAAACAGTTAATGAAAAATTTTAAAAACCATCGCTAATATATAATTTATTTCTAAAGTTGGCAATGTTGAGCCTCTGAAGAAGCGAACATGTTTCGCAAAACACGTTTAGAGTAAGGCAATGAATTCGAATTAATAAAGAGGAAATAAAACCAACAATTCGTTTCAATTTAAGGACTTGATCCCAAGAAAAAATTCATCATATAATTTCTAGAGCTTCCTGTGTGGTCAAATTGCTAACAATGCCTATCTTGTAGAATGACAATTATGGGTTTATATACACATTTTATTTTCAATGAATTTTTTAATGAGTTTTTAATAAATTTTTCTACAAATTTCAAATATTTGTAAAAAAAAATTGCAAAAATTTAACATTTTTGTTATATATATTTAAAAATCTTCATATTGTATAAAAACAACTAAGGATATATATTCAGTAAGAATTAAAAGATAATTATAAATCCTAAAATGAAAAAAAAACTAATAAATCCTATGTTTCAAATTTATGTATCTAGGTTGCTGCAAATCATTCCAATTTTTTTTTAAATAAATTACTTACATAAATTGAATGTAACAAATGATGTAAAATAAAGAAATGAAATAAAATAAAATGAAGCAAAGAAATGAATTAAAATAAAATTAAGCAAATAAATGAAATATAATAATTCAAAATTCTATATTATAAGAAGATATTTTCACACAAAACCCCATGTCTTATTCAACAATCAATCATTTATGTTAACCAAAGAAACTAAATTAAACAACTGAAAGTTGTACATAAGTAGGCCTATACATAAATATATTTATACTGTAAGCCCAAACTTTCGGCTTAGGATCAACAATAAGCTGTTGTGCACCATGTAATTCTATTTTAAGAAATTCGGACACCCACAGCTTCACAAATGAAGTGAGTCATTACTACACAGTGTTTGGAATTCATCCTCTCTGTTGTGAGTGATTCAAACACTTTCTAAAAACCACCCGAGGCGCTCGCTAATGATCTAATCTCACCAAATTTGATGAGAAACTAATGGACTGATGCTTTTGTTTTCGCCATCCACAGGAAAGTATGACTCAAAACCGCCCAAGGCTGGTCGTAAACTCCTTGGATGATATCATTTTTAAAATCATGCATCAGACGTATGTACACATTTGTATACACACACACGTAAATGTATATTTATTTTAATACCTAAATATTTATATTTTAATGAATAAGCTTCATTGTCTTAATAGACGTACGTTTCAAACAATACTTTAATATCAAAAAGTATTTCGAGTAATAGAGCCAACCTTCTCAATAGCTTATTAGTTATGTTTAATGTTAAAATTATTTTGAACTTACCCGAGGAGCAAGTAGCCAAATATTTCCCGTTGTTGGAGTAATCCATGTCGCAGACTTCCCCTTTGACGCACTTTAAGGTACTGTAAAGCAACACGTGCTTAAAGTCCTGTTTAATAACACGCGTCTTCTTCTTAGTTTTCCTTTGGACGACCTCTTTTTGTTTTTTATCAGCGGGTTCTGAACGCTGCTCATCTGTAACAATCAAGATAGACACTGAGTTAGACTTGTTATGAGACTCACTACAATTAGGTCGCTACAACAAAGTCGTTACAACAAAGTCGTTTCAAGAAAGTCGTTACAACAAAGTCGTTTCAAGAAAGTTGTTACAACAAAGTCGTTTCAAGAAAGTCGTTACAACAAAGTCGTTTCAAGAAAGTCGCTACAACAAAGTCGTTTCAACAAAGTCGTTTCAACAAAGTCGTTACAACAAAGTACATACTTGAATCAGGTGCATTACTTCAATAAAGCACTTTTCGTGCGGGACAAAGACTCTGGTCGATGATATGCGAATATCGCAGGAGAGGGTATGACTAATCGAGTAATCGGATCACCACGTAATAACAAAGCCTGGGCGTCGTAAGACGATCGCTTGTTTAAGTTGAGCTTATGTGCAATCAAATTAATGCAAACATTCTAATCTTATCTTGGAGGCATTGCGACACCTTTGTTAAAGTTCCATTGATATCGAACGACGATCGCTGCGTTAAACAACAGCACTCGACACCTTTTTCGTTCAAGGTGCTGCGTTTTATAAAGTACACTTTTTGCCAAATTCTCCGTCAATCACGATTAATAATAAATTGTATGTTAAATAATGGTATACCTAAATAATAAATGAGGTGCACCATAAATTTTATAATAAAAACTTAATTGAATATTAAAAAATAAATTACATATGAAAAAATATTAGTGTCGTTCTGTAAGTACATAATTACCTTTAGTTACATACTATTTATATTTTTTTAATTTAGAAACAAACGCTAATTAACTTAGTACTAATCCAGGAAAAATTAATTAAACAAGTAAGAACGCGATAACTAAAAACTAACAAAATAAAAACAAACGAAATAAAAACTAATGAAATAAAAACTAATGAAATGAAACTATTAATGAAATAAAAACATTAAAATAAAAACATTAAAATAAAAACAATAAAAAAACATCTCATAAAGCAAAATAAACAATCGAACAAAAAATAAACAGGAAAACGAAAACACAAAGTTGGTAGCTAATTAATGGCAGCATTGACCCTGACTGACAAGTTCAATATCAACAAAATAGTGACACTAAACATAACCTGAAAAGTGATGTAACGTCAAAGTGACAGTAGACTTCGGACAAAATTCCCTATTTTTAGTCAAAAAAATCATTTTCTGGCCGCCAAAAGGCTCGTCAGGTGTCGAAACGAGTAATTTCGCACGCCAAACGCAACAAATGCGGTAAGTGGGCCGGTTTTGTTCATTATTGCGGACCAAGAATAACCTTAAATCCAACACGTGGCAAATAAGCAAAGGCGTCTTGATTGCAGGATCTTACGAGTTTGGGTAAGTTTATGCTTGCGGGGGAAGCGTTCTAACCCGTTTTTTTGGGGTAATTCGGGGGTAAAAAATGGAAATTCTTACTTTCTGGGGAAGCCGGCTCTTTCTCGGCGCTGATGAGGCGGATAATGTAACGTAGCACTATCACACACAAGCCCGCAAAAGACACAAACACCAGGAGAGAAGTGACTAACGTGAAAAGCCCGTCTTTGTCCATTTTTCCTGGAAAATCGCGACGGGTCCAGGAAAACACGCGGGTGCAACACGCACGCGGTATAGGCTGATTAATCGTCGCGAATGATCCAGTTGGCGGTGATCGTCGTTGATTGGGCGGCTGGTACGGGCTCGAGCGTGATTGGAGAGTGGGGTAAGGCGCGCAGATTTAAATTTTACATACTACATCTCGATTTGGTATATCTGTGCATACATAATCTTAAATACATAAACATATCTTAAATACATAAACATATGTTAAATTCATGTATTGCTTTAATTATTAAAGTTTAATACTTTACAATATAAAATTAATTTGGGGAAATTGTACTATACCTATAAAACAATTCGCGACTTATTTAATTATTATGTAATTGGTGCACCCGCGCGCTGGAGTATGTTATAATAATAATAATCTTTATTATTATTATTGTAAAGTTGTATTTGTGTATTCAAGATAAATTGTTTCGAAATATAAAATTATTGTTTTTGAACTTGTAAAACGTATAACAATATTCTTAGATAAAACGTGATAAAAGTGCTTTGAAAAAAAATAGGGAAATGTTATTATCGCCAGTATGGCCACATTATATGAAAACAAAAATATTGTTCGAAATCAAGGGAAATGTTTTTGAGCGTGCGGTCATTAGCAGGCGCTTGTTTGCGAGAACTTACTTTCTTGCTTTTCCTGTTCACCAGTTTCGAGCGGGGCACTTTTCAACATCTTCAGTACATATTTCAGCACTAGCACACAAACAGCCACAACAAATAATCCAAAGGAAAGGCTTGAAACGAGCGCTGAAGGTGTCGGAGGTGGGCTTTTATCCATCTTCGGAAGTCTTTAGAAGTGGGTATTCAATAAAATATCCAAGATAATTTTCGGAAATATCTTCTATAAATGAATTGTCTTCAACAAATGGAAATCCCCAACAATTGAATCCCAAGGTAGAAATTTCCCAAGACTTTTCCTCATATAATAAAGTCTTGATTGCACTATCACCATTCACCAAATTCTCAATTTTCACGTGTTGTACGCAGCAATCACTTGTATTTTCATAATTTTCACTTTATTTTTCTTGTGATTATTAGCATTCGATGATTGAACGACGACACTCTCGTAGACTTAGTTTTTTTTCGGTATCTACCCTCTTCTTCAACAGAGGGTACAGAAGTTCTTGTGGAAAAGTTGCGGTGCCCCAGATAGCACGTGTCACAGCGGGTGGCTAACTGTACTATTCCAGGTGCAAGAAAGAGCCACAGACGCTTTTTCTTCTGGCAACACTCTTATTGGTCAGCGTTTTGGCGGCACTGCGCGCAAGAAATCTTCGATATTTGAGACGACTTTTGAATGGAAGTTTCAACTCACAATGCATCATAAGGAGGTGACTCCTGGTGAATTGGTTATCCATTCGTCGGCGGCAACGGTATGGAATCTAGATGCACTCAGCCGGGAGATCCAGACTGTCGTCTCGACGAAAAGGCAACTTTCAGCTTTTGATTTGAACTGAACACTGGCGCGCCGGCTTCAGCCTGGGTATTATAAATGATCCAACGAGTGCTACTCCACATGCTCTCCTGTCCTCGACCATATTCGCGGAACAGCGTCGGCGGCTCTGGGGGGGATATGAACGATCCAAGTCTATCAGTCATGTGCACTGAGGCCTGCTGCGTTGGTGGAGAATCGCCTTATCATCTTATCTCCTTGATAGACTCTAATACTTACTTGTACCGATACATAATATGAAATAAGGACATACGAATTTTGATCCAAAGGTCTTGCAGTTATAGCAATCGTAGATTACATCACACATAATGTATAGAACATGAGTATGAAATTACGCACCACATAGATTTTTTTATTATATACCTACTAGTTAATGCCCGTGAAAAATCACGGGCAACCATGTACACATATATTTATTGCCATGTGCACATATACACCTGACCATGTACACGTGTACATATTACCATGTACACATATACATTTTACCCTACATATATATTTAATCCTATGATTTCGACATATACACGTCATCATG
>JAWQRP010003889.1:0-12646 GCA_033557875.1 Quadriops clusia
TTTACATTTAAAGCGATGCATTAGAAGAGTTCCGCTTCAAGGCAGGGTCCTTTGCGGGTGAGATACGTACGTAAGGGGGGTACTGTTTACATTTGTAAAAATCAGCTGAGCTAGCTGCCACTTAAGGTGTAATCTAAACAAGTAATTGATATTACAGGAAATAGTAAAAGAACACCGTGAGACATTCATCCCTAATCAGCCCAGAGACTTTATTGATATGTACTTACAAGAAATGGATAACTTAAGAAAAGAAAACGTGGAGTACTCTTCATTCGATGGTATGCATGTGAGTTGTAATGATTAAATCATATTTAAAAAAAATCTTTAATTTACAGAGGACCAAATGGTGTGGTTGGTGATGGACTTCATGTTTCCATCTCCAGTTACCATAGGTAACACTTTGCAGTTTACGTTCACGCATCTATTAAATCAACCACATGTTCAAAAAAAAATTCAAGAGGAAATCGATGCTGTTGTGGGAAGGTCCCGTTTCCCTACATTGGATGATAGAAGAAAGTAAGTAAAAAAGAAATTCCAAAATATTGCTATCTACTTAAATTTGTTGAACTTTCAGTATGCCCTATACAGAAGCTACTATTCGAGAAGTAATGAGAATTGACACTGTAGTTCCTCTTGGAGTTCCCAGAAGAGCAGTTCAAGACACATATTTAGGTGGGTATTTTATACCGAAGGACACTGCGATATTACCCTGCCTTTGGGCAGCTCATCATGACCCCAAACTGTTCAAAAATCCCGAAGAATTTAAACCAGAAAGATGGCTAGACATCAACGGACAACTTAATAAAAAGGATATGACTTTGCCATTCGGAGCAGGTAAATAAAAACTACTCACTCTGTCCGAATATAAGAGTTCCATTTTAATACAAATTTATGTATCAAATGGGACTCTTATTTTCGGACAGAGTTAGTATAAAATATTGTACTCACCATTAAACAAGTGGTCTTTTAATATGTTGTCGCATGCCATCCTGTTCCAATTGTGTATATTTCATCATTATTCGTTTACATATTTGGCATCTAGAAACAAAAAAGAAAAGATAGTTTTTATAAGGCATGATAATGAAAACCTTTCATTTTGAATTCCAGGTAAAAGGCTTTGTGCGGGAGAAACGCATTCCAGACAGATAATGTTCTTGTTGCTCGCTGGTTTGCTACAAAACTGTAATTTCAAAGTACCTGAGGGAGAAAAGATGCCTAATCCAACAATACATAGCCCTGGACTCACTATATCTGCTCCTCAATATTGGATGCAATCTGAATGGAGAGAATAAGGACATGTGCAATATTTTGTTCTTGCCTTAAATAAGGACTAGGACACTCATTAATGACTTTTTGACACTTAGATATAATAAGCTTGTTGTTTAATAGCATATAGCATAGAATATAATATTTAGAATAGAATATAATTTTAGTTGGACACATTTTTGACTAAAATTACATTTAAACTGTTAGTTATCATCTTAAGGATTATTGTATTTGTAATTATGATTACTTTAAAGTTATCTTAAATAATTTATATTCAATAATAATATTTGGAATAAATATATTAAATTCTCAATACTTAAACAAGAGGTATCATTGTATGCGCAATAACTTGTCTAGATTATAAATATTGATGAAAAATATACGTTTCTCTATTCAAATAAGAGTGTTCATATCACTTCCGACTAACACACAGCTAATCAATACCTGCCCACATATCACTTCTAGTTTGATAAGATTCCCAAATTTCATTGTAATATCGTGAAACCTAAAATAAATTATTTTACATAAGTGATTGTTATAGCTGACAAAGTTTTTCTTCGACAATATAAGATTTTTCAAATTGCGGTTTTATATTAGAACAATTTAACAGTTTGGTTCCCACAGACTTGCCATAAAATTTTGCAAAATCTCAATCTTTCATCTGTGTTCAAAAATTAGTGTTAAAAGATTAGAAGTAAAACCGTTCTTGTTTCTCTTTCTACTTTTCAAAATCATCTGCAATGCTTTAACTTATGATAATTTTAATTTTCATCTTGATGATTCTTTACTGGTGGACTGAAAACGCAAACAAACTAATGTTCACAGGAAAGACATCTATGTCTCATCAGCCGTTTTTCCAGTTTAGGACTTTAGAATTTAAACAAAACGGCAGCTTTGTATATTTGAAGTGCATTCGTAATTACAAAACAGTAAATTTTTGAGGCTAAATCTTTAAAAATAATCACTGCAAGACAAGCAATGAAAACGAAAATTTATATGAATTTTTTAAAATATAATATGTGCGCTCAAAACACAGAAAGCGGTATTTACCAACATTATAACACAATATTTGCTGAATTTAGAACTATAAGTAATAAATGTTCATGTAATAACATTTCATAACAATTATTACATTTTTTTTTCAGATAAAGCGAACATTCTCGCAATCTGAAGTGAACTAATTTATTTACAATTTCTTTTATTCTATTTTTATAGTAATGGCATTAGTATGTACGTCATACAACCATATTTAAATTATTGGATAATTCTTCATAATTAATACAAAAAAAGTAAATTCATTAATAACGTATAAAGACAACTACACGATCGATAGAAGGGCTGAAATAGGTGACTGTAATAAATTCAAAGAAATAATTAAAAAAACATCTACAGAACGAAAGTTATAAACGTTGACCTAAATATACATTCATGAAAGCAGACAAATGCTAGACAACTATTATTATAAAAAAGAAGTCTACAAAGAAATGACGAAACATTTATAGAACGAAGAAACAACATACAAAGTAATTAATAAGGACATAACTAAATGTGTATAAAGAAGAACAAATGAGTTTATTGGCAGAATTTTGGACCTGGGAATAATTGCGGAAAATGAATATAAAACATTGACTAGCTAAATAGCATTTTATCGAAATTGTATGGGATGAATTTTACAAGAATAAACTCCAAATTAAAATATTAATAAAAGGAGGATCAAGCACAATTAAAAGAAAATTATGCAACTATAGTTATATTACAGACTTCCATGTTTTATACTCAAATAAATAAAACGGTGTTATTCCTTCTGATGCAGGATCACCTAGCTTATTAAGATCCGACATCTCCTTGAGGAATCTTATTTCGATCTATTACCTAAGCTAAAATATTAACTAACAAGTCAGCCAGAATTAGTGAAATTGCACTCACCATTAAACAAGTGGTCTTCTAATTTGTCATCGCATACGTTCATGTTCCAATTGTGGGTATTTTATCACTATTCGTTTATATATTTGGCCTCTAGAAACAAAAAAAAAAGAAAAACTAGTGTTTATAAGGCACGGCAAAGAAATTTTTTTCATTTTGAATTTCAGGTGTAAGGATTTCCACATGAGAAAAGTATGAGGGATAAACATTGTTTTTATTGTATATCTATTCCCAAATATCCCTGAAATCAAAAAGCATTCCGAAAAATCTGCAAATTGCGCAAATATTTATTTTTATTAAAAACCTTTAAAGTTATGTTAACTCAACGCATAATATTAGGAATAAAATTCTAACATAAACACAAAATATATCGGCAAATTTTTTAATTTCTTCATTTTCTCAGAACAATAATCAACATGGAAGATGCATAAACCTAACTTCAATAGATTTCAAATTTTGTAAAAGAATCTGAAAAATGAAAACAGTTCTGCTGAAGTTGGTTGTAAGTAATAACCTGATATAAGAAATAGAATAGATTGAAGAACGCTTTGACCAGCAAGTAAAGCTAATAAACCAAAAGTTTTATATGTGATTTGTTGTTTATCTTGAGTCTCTGGCATTTGTATGAAACTTCTTAAGGGTATTGAAAAGATAAAGTATATTTTAGGCTTGTTAATGAGCATGTATTTGTTGATTTTTGTAAAGCAGGAATACCTATGTGAATTACAATCAAATTGCATTTTGTAAATATGTACTATGTAGAAACCATCTACGACAAGGCGAGTAAAAAGGTATAAATATTGTGCCATAATTAAAAGAGAGGGTTCTTAAAAGAAAATAATCATATGGGAAGAATGAATTTTAAATCATCTCCTATTCTCAACAGAAATTGATAAAGCTTTTAAAATTGCGAAAAAGAGATTAAAGCCTATGTTGCCCTTCCAATAAGAAACACCATATCTCCAAATATTATATGTATGGAGACACGATGTTTTCTATTGCCTTCGCAATAAGAAAAGCTGTATCTCCATGTATTAAATGTTTGGAGATACGGTGTTTCTTATTGGGATGGTAGTATGGTGATGATGTCGTATATTAATGGCACGATCAAAAAAGGAGTTACTAAAGATGTTTTGGAAACTAGAATAATAAGAAACGTTGAAGTATGGCCTTCAAATAAATGAAGAAAGTATGAAACACTTGAAAATAAAAACAAATACACAAGAAAGCAGAATAATAATAATAACATATTGACAAACGATTGAAGAGGTAAAGGAGATAAATAGGTAAAGGATAGGATACCGATTGTAAAAATCCTAGAGGAAAGGAACAGATCACACAAACATTTTCATAATAGGAAAAGGAAATACACAAGTTAAAATCAAAAATAAGAATCAGAAATGAGGTAAACAAACACCTTTAAATACTTTGCTGTACTAATAGGAAGGAAATATCATTTATAACATTTGATAAGATTCTCATATTTCATTGCAATATCTAAAAAAATAAAAAGTTGTTCAGGTGTACTACTACCCTGTTCCACCCTGTATACACCTATTTTACATTTATGTAGTTTCAAACACAATAGTTTAAAACTAAAAAAAAAAAGTTTATTATTAACTACAACTTCTAGACTGTGTCTTTTCCTACCTTTTTGTTGATATGTCTAAACACTAACACTGAGATCCTGACTACCCGATGCTACTAAGTTAATGGTTCTTCTTATAAATATCCTTACTATTCGAAGGGCAGAGAGAGCTTATGCTGATTTAATCCTACCTCTTCCATTGGTTTACCTACCTTTTTCTAACTACCTACCCCATGGTCTATTTACATTTTTTAAATCTACTCCTGCAAGATGAAACAACACTATCTAAAATGCTTAAAATATCTTTAATTATTTACAAAGTAGTTTACATGATACATACAAAATGACCTACTTCTAACATAGAGCTAACAATTACAGAATATTAAACAACAAGAACTAGTCCTTCCCACTCATTCTTGTTATAATTATTACTCTCCAATAACCAAAACGTTTCTTTTTGATATAATGAAAATGTTTTAAAGCTTGTAAGTAAAATACATTATAATTTATGCTTTACAGCTGGCGTTCAAAATTTAAAATCAATTTCAAAATTTTATTTTAACCCAATAACCTTATTACTTACTGATTTTATCCTAAACATACGTTCTACTTGAAAAATGTATTCCGCCAGTAAAGATGTTAAACATATTTTGCATATAAGAACATTAAAACATCCATTCAAGCACCTAACTTACCAAAAAAGAGGGAGTAAGCAACAGAAGAAAATTTTAAAAGCTCAAGCCAATTTGTTCTTTCACAGATTATCCAATCTGACCTTTAAATATCCTATTTTAAATGAAACGATGAAAAATAAAAATCTAAATTGTCAATGTAAAAAAAACAATTTTTTTAGTGTAAATAATGACAATAAGTCTATTCACACCTGACTCCATCCTGAGCCTATAATTGTTAAATAATAGTCTATTCAACTCATTTCTAAATAGCTACCTGTTTTCATGACCCTAAAAGTGCTAATCTGTTAATTTTAAATGAGAAGCTACGAAAGAAATAAGTTAAAAAGATGCTAGTTCGTAATAGGTTTAAATTGCTGTCTTTCCTCTTTCTGTTTATTACCTACCTATCTAGTTACCTAAGATGTCACCTAGTTATTATCAAACTACTCTATTCAGGATGAAACAATACTACCTACATTACTTAATAATATCTTTAATTATTTATAAATTTGTTTACATTAGGTAATACAGAAAACCTAGTTCTAACATAGAGACCTACTAAAAATCATCGCGTTAAGTCCAAAAACTGAAAGTCCACAATCACAAAAATTGAACGTACACTCATAGGAAATAAATTTCAAGCTTGTAGTTATTTAAAATTGTTTCTTGACACATGACGATAACGGGAAAGCAAATGTTAACCTTAGACGGATTTATTATGTATCGTTAAATAAATAATTTCCTACACTATGCCCTCCATGAGGTTGATATATAATAGTTAATACACCTGAAGTATTATAGGTCGATGATGAATCCAGTAGGACTTACTTTTTAAAAGCGCCGGTTTCCGGGGCCCATATTTCCATTTTGGTTGTAGCCACCGCCTCCATAGCCACCGGTATTATTACCTGCAATCAAAGAAAGTTTCTTGGAACCACAATTCAAAAAACTTTATGTCCATATTTCAAGTAGTTTAAAATCGGACAATTTAAAGTGGATATTTCGTGTAATTTACATCTACTTACTGTATGGTGCCGGTCGGTTTGACTGGAAACTGTTTCTCATGGCTCCTCCCCCATAGTTCTGCTGATAACCACTTCCGAAGTTATCGGAAGGGCCTCCCCAGTTTCCCCCGCCGCCGCCGCTGCCGCTGCCGCCACCACCGCCACCCCCATTGTAACCACCTTGTCCTTGATTACCTCCCCAATTGCCTCCTTGGTTTTCCCAAGGACTTCCGGCATTTCCTCCGCCCCAACCGCTATTATTATACCCTCCTTGGTTCTGCATGTTGTTCCAGTCGCCGCCGCCGCCCCCGCGGTTTCCCCAATTTCCTCCACCGCCACCACCGTTATAGTTACCCCGACTTCCGCCCCCGCCACCTCCTCCACGGCCCCCGCGTGGTCCCATGTTACCTCCACCTCCCCCTCCGGTGGCTCGTTCCATTTCGCTCTTGCTGAGAGCTTTTTTAACATCGATATGTTTTCCGCGGATTGTGTGGGATCTTTGTACTACAAGAGAAAAAGTTTGCTATAAGTGTTATTCAAAAATAAAAATAATATCGTAAAGTTTAATTGAAGATAAAGAGCAATCCTTAATGACTGCTGATTAACAATAAATATCTTATTGTTTTAATGATAAATACTTTATAATAAATACTCACAGCATATTTTATCAACAGGATCATAATCTTCAAACTCTATGAAACCAAATCCTCTTTTCTTTTTTGTGTCTTTATCAGTAACAATGGTGCAGGACAAAATGACACCATATTGTTTGAAATGGTCTCGCAGATCTTCCTCTTCGATATCATCCTTCAAGCCTCCCACAAAGAGTTTCTTAACGGTGGCTCCAGCTTCGGGTCTTCCAATATCTTGTCTCGGGACAGCCCTTTTTGGCTCCACGACTCTGCCATCGACTCTATGCGGACGAGCAATTTGAGCATCATCGACCATGTGAGCCCTAGAGTAAGTAATAAAACCGAAACCTCGGGATCTCTTCGATTTTGGGTCTTTCATGACAACTACATCCACAATTTCGCCCCACTGTTCGAAGTGCTTCTTGAGAGAGTCATCGGTTGTACGGTAGTCGAGACCTCCGATGAACAATTTTCGGAAGTGCTCTGGCTCCATTTTACTATCCTGAAAAGAAATAAAAAATTAAGTTTAGCTAAAAAATAGTAGCATCAATTATTGTGTATTTACGATGAATACAAGTAAGTTGTTTAAGTCGCACCGTTGTCTAAGTCATACCTCTATGATTTCAATGTTAGTGTAAGCACGTGTACAATCGGCATCATCATATATATTTATTTTTCGGTCGTGTATATTCTAGTATTTATTTAGAATTTTTATCGAATATCTTAGGATTGTTTTCTTGGAACAAGTATAGATCTGAACTTTTGCTTACAATTTTCATTAGGCATTTGGAAGCTTCTATACACAATATATTTTTGATAAACGCAAGTTGCTTTTAAGTGCAAGTTATACATTTCTTAATGAACTGTTTGCTACAAAAAATTTTGCGGCAACTTTATTCAGCACTGTGTTGAGAAAACATGAACCAATATTTGCACTGTCACTTAAGTTGTATGTACTTACACATTTTAAATCATAGTTGTGATTCGTCACGATTATCCGCATTATCATGTCAAAAAAAATTTACATTAACAGTTGTCAAGAAAAAGATACATTGATGAAGCATTGCATAAAATGCGAGATGGTAAAATTGAATTCGATGAAGTACATAGGACCTGTAATATACCAAAACCAAGTCTTCTTCAATATCTGCAAGAGTTGTATACCCATAAGAAATTTGATAGACCGAAAGATTTGACTAAAGCAAGAGAATAAAAACTATTTTATCATATTTTTTTCAAGGCTATTTATTCTCGACCACGTAGTAATTTTATATTAGGTTTTTTCATTCAAATTTAAACACTTCACAAATTTTAATATAAATTCTATTCTTTTTTCCCTCTAGATTCGGACGTTTCGGGACGGATGTGTCCCTTCTTCAGAGATTAAAATTTTTACAAATTAGACATTACATTCTGAATTGAACTAAAAACTATTTTAAAGTTTACATTATCAATTAAATTTACTTTTATGGACTACATTCTGTTAGGAACTAGTTTTATAATTTCATTAAAATCATAAAACTAGTTCCTAACAGAATGTAGTCCATAAAAGTAAATTTAATTGTTAATGTAAACTTTAAAATAGTGTTTAGTTCAATTCAGAATGTAATGTCTAATTTCTACAAATTTTAATCGCTTAAGAAGGGGCGAATCCGTCCCGAAATGTCCGGACCTAGGGGGAAAAAAGAATAAAATTTATATCAAAATTTGAAGTGTTTAAATTTTACTGAAAAAAATAAAGAAAGAAAAAACTTAATATATTTTATCATACTCCTTCTCTAAATTTGTGTTTTTTGAGCTAACCAGAACCTTCTTGAAAAAAAATAGCATTTGGGTTGGCAGAAAAATACAACTGTTTCATATTTGGCTTAGTGGAAACATATTAGCGTTGTAAAAAGAAGTACTCTTCCACTATTTATATAAATTAAAGGATCGCTTCAACTTAGGTTGAGGAACTGCGAGGAACAACAACAAACTATGTTTGTGGTCATTATAGGTAAAAATTATTTATTTGGTTGCTAAAAATACCAATTTTCAATATGTGAGCGTAACTATTATTCAATTTAAACTTAAGGTACAGGATGTATATTTGAAATGTATACACCCCACAAACAAGAATTGCTTGCACAAAAGACCGGTTTCATGTATCCGTGATAATAGGGAGACTGGTTTTTGTGTACGTGATTTTAGTCTTTACCAGTCTGTGTGATGTTTAGGGAGTATTCACATACATCGACAAGCAACCGACCCATCAGGGCTCGACAGAGCAAAGTAGTATACAAGGCATAGGCGCTGACGACATGTGTGAATGCAAGCATTGAAACCCATAAGAGAGGTCTTGTCCTGACCTTGGTCTGTCGATAGGCTGCACGTGTGTGGGAATAGACTCTTACATTAGCCGCATCCGTCCTGAACCACTTAAAGGACAGCCAGTACTTCTCAATGGCATATATCCTTATTATGCAAGCTAATAATTACTATTTCGCACAAGAGGGCAATAATAACTACACCAGGAATTTATGCAGTGCTCAAATAACACATTCAGATCAAATATGCTAATTAGATTAGTATCAGAGTGATAATGTGAAATGTAATAGGTTGTGATTTTTTTAAATCAGAAATGCTATAACTTTTGAATGTTTACATTCCATAAAAACAAACACACGAATATATAGATACATATAGACATATATATATATACATAGATACATATAGACATGTATCTATGTATATACAGGGAGTCCCAACTTCGGCGGATCGGTGGATTGTGGCTTTATTACTGAAGATAGACCAAATGTATAAATACAAAAGTTATATTGCATTTAAAAAGGTACCTTCTTAAAATATTTTTTATCTCCAAATATAGTAAGGAGGCGCACAGGGGACATCAAGTCCATTTTCTTAAATGGCACTCCACCATTTTAGATTTTTTTCTTAAATCTATTTATTTAGACCATTGTAATGTCTTAAATCAATATTTTTGGAGATATTCATTTTTTTAGATAATTTTTGGTGAAAACATTACTCTACTTAAAATTCATTATCACAGAAACGGTTAAAGGTGGGGGTATTAAATTGATCAGTGTTTAAAGGGGAAGCTTACCCGATGCGAGTCCAGTCCGTTTCATATTATAAAAATAGATTAAAAATTTAATCTTTTTGTATTACATTCCCTATACCTAAATCTAACCGATTATGGATTGAGAGTTCCTACACAATAATCGCACAAAATTTTTATCCACAAGTAGGTACACAACAGTTTTCACGAGTTATACATACTTCAATGAATTACATTATTAAAATGTCAAATTTTACTGTAGAATAAAGGTTTGTGCGGTGTAAATTATATCATTATTTATACGATGACTTAAAAAACATTCTTAATGTAAAATTTAAAAATAATAATTTACTTTTTTTTATAAATTCCGAATAAGCGAAGAAAGTATTAACGAAAAGATATTAGTTTACCTAAAACTCGCGTAAGAAAATTTATTTTTTCTAGAAAAATCATAATCGATTAGGTTTAGGTATAGGGAATTTTATACAAAAAGATTATATTTTTAATCTATTTTTATAATATGAAAAAATATATCATTCCATTTAAAAACAATGAGTTAGTGCCATTTCAATTTTAGCGTTTTTAATCAATATTTTTGAGCGCCTATTTAGTAACAGAAAAGTGAAACGGACTGGATTCGCATCGGGCAAGCTTCCCCTTGAAAGACTGATCAATTTAAAACCCCCACCTTTAACCGCTTCTCTGAGAAAGAATTTTAAGTAGAGTAATATTTTGATAAAAAATTATCTAAAAAAAATAATATCTCGAAAAATATTGATTTAAGACATTACAAACCCGGTACCGTTGGAGTGGTCTAAATAAATAGATTTAAGAAAAAAATGTAAAATGATGGAGTGCCATTTAAGAAAATGGACTTGATGTCCCCTGTGCGTCTCCTTACTATATTTGGAGATAAAAAATATTTTAAAAAGGTACCTTTTTAAATACAATATAACTTTTGTATTTACACATTTGGTCTATCTTCAGTAATAAAGCCACAATCCACCGATCCGCCGAGGTTGGGACACCCTGTATATACATAGATACATATAGTCAGTTGTTTAAAGTAAAGAATCATTACAATTTCTTTTTATATACATTATTTTGCATGTTACATATATTTTAACTTGTACATGTATACTTCATTGTTTAAACTATAAAACTGTTATAAGAATTTAGTTTACTTTCATATTATACTGTTTGCATTTGTGTTTAATATGGATCTGCAACGTTGCAAAAATTTCATGTATTTAAACTAGGTACATTTTGTTTTACGTCTATAGGTTTTTTTTTTTTACTCGTTTATTTAACGTCGGCTTATTTCCGCATCAGAGGCCAATCACCGACGCCAGAGATTAGGACCACAACTTCTGGTTTTTATTTGTAAGTTTAATGAAGTCATTGCTGGTCGTTAATTTAACAAGTGTCCTTAGTTTATATACTTCTAACCCATTATAAGTATGTATACAGTAAAAATTATTCAATAATTATTATTTTATTTCTATAAAGCATGCTCTTGAAAGGTACTACCTCTGTCCCGAAAAAGTTTGTGCATTTGATGCAGATATTTTTCCCAAAATAGTTGGTGCATTTAAAAATACATTAAGTAAAATACATTGTTTCCAGTATCGACATTGTAATTTCCATGTAAAGTCTTCGATGCCTTGCCTGTATCCAAATTTGTGATACAGTATTGCAATGTACTAAGCAAATTACATAATATATCCATTGAAATGATATATCATACCCTCTATAGAGGTAACATTTTATAGAAAACTTAAAACAAACGCCGGACGCCATGGTGCCCTCAAACACAATGTTGAGAACCTCTGATATATTGCAATCAAGTAGATGTGTATAGTGAAACATTTTAATCTATGGAATGGAATACCTTCGACAGATTGCTACATAACCAAGAAAACATATAAATGTTGAAATGTAGTAGATCTTAAATTGTTATAAGAGATAAACATAACAGCAATAAATGCAAGGCATTCTTGTAAATAATTTCTGATTGAAAAATACCAATGAACGTGTCATTGGATTTATATCATCTGCTCTGTTCAATCCCGAACTTTTTACGACTCTTAAAACTAGTTAAACAGCTATTCTTGTAATATTTCATGAATACTCACATTGCTTTCTTCTTTCATGTTGGAATTGTCCAGTTTGAATTGCAATTAGAATAGTTTTAAAGAAATTATGATGTGAAACCAAACAATTTTCGGCTTGGCGTCACTATTAGAATGCTTTTGAGCTGATAGAACTCTACGTTACCAGCCAGTTTTTATTGACGTTTTCAACGCAGATTAGACATCAATTAGTTGGATATGCCGCAAAACTGACATCAACGATACTGACATCTAGCGTTGTTGTTGTACAACGTCGTTGTGTACAACTATTATTATTGTATTTATTATACGTTGGTGTTATACCTCTGGTAAGTATGATCAATTTTAATAATAAATATTTTAAATTTTGATTTTGGTTCTTCCAGTAAT
>JAWQRP010003890.1:0-12646 GCA_033557875.1 Quadriops clusia
TATTTGGGCGTTCCATCTAGTATACATTACATTATACATATTTATAAACATTTATGTACTTACCTCAAATCTAAACAATGATTTTTTCCTTCCAACGTGGTGATGGTGTCTCTCTGCTCTCTGTCTGTCCGTTTCGAACAGTCGAACTACTAACTGGCGGTAACGTACGAATGCATGACAAAATTGCACGATCGCAGCTGCACAGGTCGAGCATCGACTTGGGCAGGTCATCCTCTTCCACAGTGATTGTGCCTATACCTTTATATCCTCGTAATTATAGGCCTCATGCCCCGAGGGCTTCTACTTGGTGTTGTGGGTCTTTCGTTTTGCGACAGTTGCGAAACACTTAGCCATTACTAATGCATAATGTTTTTAAAATTGAGCTTTGAAAATGAAGCTTTCAAAATTGAGCTTTAAAATAGAAGCTTTAAAAAATGAGAGTTAAAATAGAAGCTTTGAAAAATTGAGATTTAAAAATGAAGTTTAAAATTTGAGCTTTAAAAATGAAGTTTAAAAATTGAGCTTTAAAAATGAAGTTTAAAAATTGAGCTTTAAAAATGAAGTTTAAAAATTGAGCTTTAAAAATTGAGTTTTAAAAATTGAGCTTTAAAAATGAAGCTTTAAAAATTGATCTTTAAAAATTGAACTTTAAAAATGAAGCTTTAAAAACAATTAAACTTTAAAAAGAAATTGATAAGATCACAAACTAGTCGACTGATTGAATTAATGACTATATTTTGGATGAATAACTAACATATTTTGTATAAATGACTTTATGAAATTTTGAGTAAAGTTATAAATGATAGTAAAGTTATAAATGATAGTAAAGTTATAAATTATAGAGGAGTTATAAATTATAAATAATAGTAAAGTTATAAATAATAGTATATATAAATAAGTATAAAACTATTAATCAGTTTTCTTGTGAAAGGATTTTGTGATTTTACGTCATATCTACTGAGTGCAGCAGCTCTGGTTATTGTTCTCTAATAAAGTTTGTAGTTTATTATTGTTATTGTTGATGTAGTAGTGTTTGCTAACCGTTGTATGTTTAATTCGTTACTTACCAATTTACCATTTTCAAATTTGCAACTATTTTTCCTCCATGTTGTTATTTTATTTAAATGTATTAATTAATATGTATTAATTAATACATATTAATTAAATTAATTAATAACTCACTCACATGAACATACTAATAATTTTTTTAAATATTTTTTAATACTTGTTTTTTATTGACTAGTAATAAATATTTATTATTATTATTTATTTGCTATAGAATAAAGCAATAAATTGTTCAGGTATCTAGTGGTTTGTCTTCGTTTGTTAAAAAATATATTTCCAAACTAGTCAGTATTTTTTAAAGTTATAATATAAATAACTATTATAAATAATAGGTTTCATAATTTCTGATTAATTTGTAAGTATACCTATTGCTTAAAAGGACAATTGTCTGTAAAAGTAAGTTTACCCTACATCATTTAATAATGATATTATATTATACACATGAAATGTAGGTCTGTGATTGCTTTATTATATTATATTTGTGAATATTTACTTGGGCAGCCATTTACTAGCTAGCCATTTACTTTATTGATAATGGTTTTTTTTTGTATACAACATGCTGATTTGTTACTTTTTAATTACATAGTGTTAATGCATATTTACTCTCAAACTTGTGTTCAAATTTGAGTAATAAAACTACAGTAATAATTGCTGGTTTTATTTGTAGCTATTTGTACTCGAAGAGTTAGTTTTTAATCCAATCTACATTTAACCCAAAGATTCTACTTTTTAATATAAGTGATTTTATTTTTCAATCGAAGCGATTTTAGTTTCTAATCGAAGCGATTTTATTTTCTAATCGAAGCGATTTTATTTTCTAATCAAAGTGATTTTATTTTCTAATCGAAGCGATTTTATTTTCTAATCGAAGCGATTTTATTTCCTAATCGAAATGATTTTATTTTTCAATCCCAGTCAATTTATTTTTCAGTCAGCGATCAGTCGCCCACAGGACTTAAATTAAGTCAGTCGAATAATTTGAACGAATTGCGTTCACTGCAGGATCGGATTAAAGGACTCGAGTTTAGCGTTAACACGTTAAAATCGCAATTCATGGAGGAACGAACGGCAAGATGTGCTTTGCAAGGGATCGTTAAAAAGTACTTGGGGAATATTTACAAAGATTCCGAACAAATCGATTGGCCAAATATGGACACTTGACTGCACACAATAAATATTTGCACATAAAAAATATATGCCACATTAAAAATAAATGCCACATATAAGTGTCAATACTAAAAAACCACATATATGTGACTATACTTATTAGGTAATAAAAGAATAAGGCTTTAAAAAGTGCAAAATGGAAATTAAGTGCAAAATGGAAATTGAGTGCAAAAACGAATAAGAAAAAAAATTAAATAAGAAATTAAAAGAAAATATGAAATTAAAAGTAAATAAGAAATTAAAAGAAAATAAGAAATTAAAAGAAAATAAGAAATTAAAAGAAAATAAGAAATAAAGGGAAAATAAGAAATAAAGGGAAACAAAATGTGGTACACATGTCTTATAATAGGTATTATTTTGAAGCATTAATAATATTTTTAAACTGTTTATATTACTCTAGTTTTACTTTATACGTTTAACTGATTATAAATTGTTGTACATTTTAATACATATTTGTATAGTGCGAGCATTATTGTATGGACTGACTATATTTAATAATTCTTATTAAAAGAAATTCTTATTAAATGAAATAAAGTATTATTTTACAATTTTACTGTGTATTTTAAACAGCCCCTTTAAACCCATTTAATATCCCCTAAGTATTATTTATTTTAGTTATTATTAACACAGGTTTTAGGATTTTGACTAGGAAATACAGAGTACAATTACAACTTTTATAATAAATGTTTTTTATTCGTATATCTAAAACGAAATGATGATTACAAACTGATTTTATAGAAGGCGTAATACAAAAAAAGGCTTGACATAATCTAATACTTATAAAATCCAAAATAAATAATATAATTGATTTTTTTACAGCAGAATATCAAGAGTTTTGCTCTCGGAAAAATGTAGCTGCAAGTTTGAGACACTTGCACACTTATTCTACCTCTAATATTGCTAATAAGAGGGAAGGAAATTATGGTTACACGATTAATAATGATTTGGTGCTTTTTATATACACAAATGTTCGCGTGAATGTTGCTATTATAGTAGACTTAATGTAAATTGCAAATTGATGATAAATATGCCTTAATAAATTCGAACTTACTAGGTATGTACTTACTTGTAATAAAGTAATAAAGAAATGAAATAATAAAATCATTTCATGATATATGCATATGTATATATTTTATGGAATAATGCATTTAAATAATTCAACATAATAAATTATAATAATATATTAATACGAAATTGTAGTAATAAAATAAAATAAATCGAAACGTTTCCCACCTCTTTCTATATGTAAAAATAATTTTATTTAATAATACAAAACGTGTAAGTGGAATGTCGTATCAAATTTTTGGAACTAGGTTTTTTATTTTAAAGAAAATAAATAAATTTTGATAGGCATGCCCTTTCTTCACTTCCAGACATTACTTGATTTTACTTATCTGTAATTTTACACAAAATCATTTAATTACATTTTTTTTTTTAGTTTGACTAGGTCTCTTGTAGGCACACTTTTAGTTTAACTGTTGAATGAAGACTCGCTATTCAGATTTGTTATTCAACAAAGATTCGTTATTCAACAAAGACTCATTATTCAGACTCGTTATTCAACAAAGACTCATTATTCAGACTCGTTATTCAACAAAGCTCCTTTAGGAAAGATATACGCTAATATAAAGACTCCTTATTCAACGGTTTAACCACATATAAGTTTAACCTTATATCTTACGTTTAAAATAAAACGATTATTGACATAATTAGATCACTACCTTTTTACCAACATTTTATCAGTAGTCAGTATACTCACCCGTGCTTCAATGGTACACATACAGTCCATCGTATCAATCAGCTCTTTTCAAAATATAAACTATGTAAAAAATAGGTATCAAGGAAAATATCACAGAAATTATACATACATGCGGATGAAGAAAAATTAACAATCTTCATTTCGTGCCCCGATCAATTTTTGTTGAGCCATCGTGTGTTGCTTTATGTACCTGGCATACATCTGCCTTGCTTGGTTCAAGACTTTGGTGACGTTGTGCTTTCGAACCATTTTGTCGAAATGCATCGCCATCTCGTTGTAGTCCATCAGTTTACCCAAAATTTGCTCTCGATGCTGAAGGAGAACCGTTATGCATAAGAACATTAAAAAGGGATTTCCGCCACCGAATTCGTTTGGAGGTGGCAACATTGTTAAGGTGCGAATATTTTCTGTCACTTCTTCGCAAGAATTCGTCATTGGTGCTCCATTTATGTTGCATGTCGGGTCGGGTCTATTGAATAATTCCGATCTATTTGCTAGGTCTGACCTATTTGATATTTCTGATTTATTTGTTAATTCTGATTTAGTTAATTCTGTTTTGGTTAATTCCGATTTGGTTAATTCCCATTTGGCTAATTCCAATCTGGTAATTTCTGATTTAGTTAATTCCGATTTGGTAAATTCCGATTTAGTTAATTCCGATTTATTTAATTCCGATTTGGTTAATTCCCATTTGGTTAAATCCGATTTGGTTAATTCCGATTTGGTAAATTCCAATTTGGTTAATTCCGATTTGGTAAATTCTGATTTCGTTAATTCTGATTTGGTTAATTCCGATTTGGTTAATTCCGATTTGGTTAATTCCGATTTCGTTAATTCCGATTTAGTTAATTCCGATTTGGTAAATTCTGATCTACTTAATTCTGATTTGTTTACTTCTGATTTTGTTGTTAATTCCGATTTATTTGTAGGTTCTGATATATCAGTAACTTCTGAGCTATTTGTTAGTTCTGATTTATTTGTTAGTTCTGATTTATTCGTTAATCCTGACCTATTCACTGTTTGAATTAATAAATCATCATGAACAGCATCCTGACTATTCTCCTCGAAATTATTCACACGAAAATCGGAATTGACTTTTTTCCTAAAATCTGTAGTACTCAAACCCGAAGAATTATTCACTTTGCTCGAACTCGTACTGTGCAAAATCTTGATTGGTGTGATCGTTTTCCTAGCGGAGCTTTCGTCGACAATTTGGCCCAATTCCATATCGTATTCCAAGTCGGCCTGCTCGTCAGGCGTTTGCACAAAACTGGCTCTAATTCCGAAGTTGGGACTAGTTTGATGTAGCGGGTTTTCCCAAACGAAAACTTCGTCGGGTTTGTTACTTCTATGCTTCAAAACCGACCTGTCTTCCGATCCGTCAACGATATCCGCCTGTTCTTCAGTTTCGTCTGCATATCGAACATCTGCGTCTTTCCCCTTCGATATCAACTTCAAACTCATATTCGGAGACGCTTGCTTACTAGCGCCAATTTCCGTAACTCCTATTTCTCTATCGGTCGATAACGTGTCCTCGACTTCGTAATCGCACTTCGTCTTCGCCTCGCTCACACATTCGCTACTAGGCGAATCCGACTCCAACAATTTCTCGTGATACTTATTCCCGAAAACCTGCCTATCCAAATTCTCCAATTCTATGCGCAATTCCCTAGTCACCGACGTTGTCATCGGGAAATATTCCTGAGAATCGTCAGGACTACATTCATCGAAGGTATCGTCACAACTATTCGAAGTCGACGACAATCGTCGCACCGACGAATTCCGATCCAAACTAGACGACTCGGAATCGTCGAAACTCGACTTAGTCAACATAATTTTCGGTTTCTCGCTGCTCGCATCTCCTGCACTATTCAATCGTACCTTTTCCGAGGAAATTTTGCCGCCATGAGTCGCTCCCGAGGCGAAACTTAAAAACTCGTTTAGATTCTTTACCATCTTGCCGTTGCCTTTTGGTCGATGTTCCGGCTCTTCTTTTATTGAATTCGTCGAGTCTAGTGTATCTAACGATGAAAAAATCTTGCCGGCTGCGATTCGATCTTTTAGGTCTTTGAAATGTCCGGTTTTTTTAGTGTTTTTTATGAGGTTGGTCATGCTGGAAGACAAGCTGGTGCTGCGGGTTTTGACGAAGCTTTTGTGATGGTTCATGCGGTTATTGTAGACAATCTGTAATGTCAAATTAATCGTACTTTAATAATATGTACTTTGATAATATATATTTTAATAATATGTACTTTGATAATATATATTTTAATAATATGTACTTTGATAATAGGTACTTTGATAATAGGTAATTTGATAATATGTACTTTAATAACATGTACTTTAATAATATATACTTTAATAATATGAACTTTAATAACGAGGGCCTTGTTTCTATTTCTATTTAATTTTTGTTTCTTTATTATTAATCGACATTACACAGAAGATTGTCTATCGGCATTTTTAGTATAAAATATTACATTCATTTCTAAAGCATTAAAATTTTGATTTTTAATCCATAGTATTATTAGTTTTATTCATAGTCATATATATTTAAGTATTCAGCAAATCCATGTCATTATTAATATTAATAATAATATAATGGTATAAGTAGATCGTACTTCAACTATTAAAAAAAAATAAATAGTTGAAGTACGATCTACTTATATCATTATATTAGTAAAACAACTATATGGGTTCAAATCAAGAAAATAATTAATAATAATGATAGTAATAAATATTAAAAATTATAAGATTAAAATTTAAATTATTCTTTAAAACAGAATTCGAATATCCTAGGTAGCTATGAACCAATCAACAAGCTTTATGAAAGTGACAGAAGAAGGTAAACAATGGAAGCCATCTTTAATTTACTGTCACTTAAATAAAGTAAGTTTTTTATTTCGAGAAAATTAATGAAAAAAAGTGAGAAACAAATGAGAATATTATTCTAAACTAATGGTTTTGCCTCCATGTTCACTTGGTAAGAAACATTTTCAATATTCTACTTAAAAATCTTTCAATATTTCCAATATATAATTAAGGCATTCTTTTGCATTGTTTACATAGGACAGAAAAGGATGAAGCAATGGCAATTAATGCGATAGATAAAAATGGGACATTATTATTTGTTATTCGCTCTGTCTAGGAATTCGGTATGCATTTTGATTTTTTCTCATATTTAATACATCTATTTAATACATTTATTTAATTCATGTATTTAATTCATGCATTTAATTCATGTATTTAACTCATGTATTGGCATCTACTATTTCAGCAACATCGGCTAACGTTTTTCATGGACGATGATAAATTCAGCTTATAGTTAATTAGATCTAAAATAAATGTCTTTCTAAAATTCGTATATTTGTTTATTTAATATTTTTGGTGTTTGTCCGCTGTTTCGAACCTATTCAGAATACAACATATATGTTTAGATTTTACACATTACTTTCTTTATTTTCATTATTCACATTATATACAATGGAATAATTTCAAACATTAAATAAATAAACATATAAGTTTTAAGAAGACATTGTTAGGTGAAAATTGATTATTAGGTGAGTTTTAAAGAAAATTACCATTATTCAATTAATAACAATTATGCAATTAATTCCAGCATTTATATTAAACGAATAAATATTAGGTAAATCTTTAACACCAAAATCCGATAAGGTTATTAATCTATATTATATTATTAATAATTACATTTTTAATTATTATTAATAATGTTTTACTCAAGAACTTTCATTATTTTCAATATATGATCGTTGATATGATTAAGCATTGTTTTGCATCGTTTCCATTGAGCAGAAAAGGATAAAGCAATATGGCAGTTAATGCGATAGAGAAAAGCGGAATATCGTTATTTGTTAATCGGTTTGTCCGCAAATCTTCCATTATTTTCTTAGACTAGAACTTTATATCAGATTTTTTTTTAAAGTTATTAATATTAGGTTATGTTATTCTGTGCAATATAATTATCTTATAAAAAAATTAATAATAATAAATAAAAATAAATTATAATAAATAAAAATTAATAATAATAAATAAAAATTAATAATAAAAATAAATTATAATAAATAAAAATTAATAATAATAA
The DNA here is from genome assembly GCA_033557875.1 of Quadriops clusia. Classification (NCBI taxonomy): domain Eukaryota; kingdom Metazoa; phylum Arthropoda; class Insecta; order Coleoptera; family Hydrophilidae; genus Quadriops; species Quadriops clusia. The sequence goes on from JAWQRP010003890.1 coordinate 8,094, forward strand.
ATAAAAATTAATAATAAAAATAAATTATAATAAATAAAAATTAATAATAAAAATAAATTATAATAAATAAAAATTAATAATAAAAATAAATTATAATAAATAAAAATTAATAATAACTATAAATTATAATAAATAAAAATAAATAATAAAAATTAATTATAATTCATAAAAATAAATAAATAATAAAATAAATAAATAAATTATAATAAATAATAAAAAAAATAATATGATTCAACAATTTCATTATTTTTCTCTATCTTTAAAAGTTATAAAAAATAAAAATTAACGGAGCGTTGAAAATTAAAATTAAATAAACCAACAATCAAAGTTTAGAAAGACATTTTTTTAAGGACTTGATCAACTTGAAAAAATATGTAAATAAAAATAATTTTGTTATCCATTCTAATTTATCACTATAAAAGAAAAATACTCTTAAATTAGTTTAGAAATGTACTACTAATTACTTACTTTACTATACTGCTATTATGCTATAAACACATAACCTGTTTTATAATAAAATAAAAATAAAGTAATAAAATGCAATATTAAACCAACTGAATTCATAACAATAACAATAATAATTATTATTATAAAAATGTTCACTTGGTAAAAATAATTTTCAATATTCTACTTTCTTTATTTTTAATTTACATTATTCACTTTACATAAAATTGAATAATTCCAAATATTTCATTAATTTTCAATTTTTTAAACTTTCAACAATTCTATTATTTTTCTCTATTTTTGGTACCAGTAATATTTTCATCAAGCTATGTTCCTCATTCAATTGACGATGATGTATAAAAAATAGAATTTGATAAAATAATTAAATAATTGAAATGTATGTAATATTAATAATGTAAGTAAAGTTGAAAATGTTAAATAAACATACATCATTTTAAAAAGATTTAAAGACAATTATAATTATCTAATTGATACATTTTTCAGCATATATATATATATAAATGAATAAATATTACGTAAATCTTTGACACCAAAATTCTATAAGATTATTAATCCATGTTATTACTATTTTTTAATTAGAGCTTTATATCAGGTCTTTTTTTTGAAAATTATCATTTACATAGGGTTTTGTTTTTCTGTTCAATATAATAATAATAAATAATAAAAACTAATAATAATAAATAATAAAAACAAATAATAATAAATAATAAAAACAAATAATAATAAATACTAAAAATAAAAAATAATAAATAATAAAAATAAATAATAATAAATACTAAAAATAAATAATAATAAATAGTAAAAATAAATAATAATAAATACTAAAAATAAATAATAGTAAATAATAATAACAAATACTAAATAATAATAATAAGTAATAAATAAATATAATTAATTTCTTCTATCTTTGGTGTCACTAATTAATATTTTACTAAATTGTTGAAAGTTAAAAAAAATTAAAATTACCGAAATAATTGAAACGTATGTAACGTGAACAATATAAATAAATAAAATTAAAATAAAAGTAAAAATATAAAAGTAAGTAAAATAAAGTCCAGTGTGCAACAGAACAGTACTCACCGAATCCGACTTCTGCTCCAAAGGCGACACCGATCTCGGCCTCAAATCCGACTTCGGTGACTTAGGAGAATTCGGCGGAAAAGGCGATAACTTATTCCCGGGCGAAACGTCATCCCTCTCCTTATCGGGGGTGACAGTGGGAGTGGGGGTGCTCCCGGTCTTCCTCGGGGAATTCGGTACACTGGGCCCAGTATCCTTCGTCCCCGAACTTTTCTGCCTCGTCAGACTCGTATCGTCCAAACTTTGGTGCTTAATCTTCGTCTCCACGATATTGCACCTATTGATAGTCTCGTCGAGACTATGGTTTTGCCTCTTCACCACGGGAACCTTTTTACCCGAGTAGCTAACCAACGAGATTGAGGAGCTCTGCCGACGTAAAGCGCACACTTTCGTGTAAGCGTTCTCTCGGGGGGTCTTCACTAAAGGGCTTATAGGGGGCGTGGCTATGGGGGCTGGTTGAAAGAGAACATCGAATAGTTTTAATTCTTTTAAAGGCGGGTCGGCGGGGAGACTGCTCCATAATACTTCGAGCATGCGTAACGAATCGTCGAAGGCGAATTCCCGTTTCATCTCCAAGAGCAGCCAGCGGTAGCAAAACAGCAAATCGTCGGCTTGGTGGCTCTTCAAGTAGTTGTAAAACTCCGGGTCGTAATGTAGGAGGCCTTCCGCTAAATGGGTGAACTTCTGGGTCATGGCGATGCCGTCCAACATGAAATTAGTGCTTAGCCGAGACATTAAAGCGCAGAAGCAAATGTAAGCGTGAGCTTCGTCACCCATCGTTACCAGTAACGGCGAGGCTAAATCGCTCATCCCCTGGCAATAGCTTACTTTCGGGTGGTTCAAGGCGTAAGTCGTTAAGATATTGAATAACGAAGCGATGTTCTGGTTATCGTCGCTGCCGGCGTAGAACGGATGGTGCCGATCCGTGCGCAAAACGTCTTTCCGAACCATTCCGGTAGTATAGGCCAATTCGCCAACGACAGGCCCCCGTGCAATTGCGGCTTTCCAAGTTTCTTTTAGAGAAACGTATTCCGCGGCTTTCCTTCTAATGTAATCCATTCGTTCTCGCCCGGTCATGCCATCTGGATAAACGTTGAGGATATGCTTCCAGACGACTTTCCGGAGGCTCGGATCGATTCCTCCGAAGTATATCACAGAGCGAAGGTCCTTAGCGTGGACTATTTGGCCGACTGGGTCTAGGAATCTTCGGAATTCCGAGTCGGAAACTGGGGGTCTCGGGGGCTGCTGGGAGGCGCTGCCGTCTTCTCCGAAGTTGAAGGCTCTTTGGACCATGTTCAGGGTTTTGCCCATCTGTAATTTTCATTTTGAAAATTAAAGTTTTTATTAGTTTTGTGTTTTACTTTTGTTAATGGGATTTAAAGGTTTTTTTTTCTTTTCTTTTCCTGGCTATTTCTACCCTCACTATTCCAATTACTTTCTATACTTATTTATTTAATTCATTATTTTATTTATTTATGCTTTTATTACTATTTCAATATCAAATTATCTCTTATTTTATCATATATTCCATTGATATTTGCAGGGTCTTGTTTAAAATTTATTGATTTATCATCTTTATAAAAAGTGATTCCATTATTTTTCTTTTGTAATCATTTATTTCCTTTTTTACAATTTTAAATAATACCACAAAAAAAAAGATTCTATTTGACAAAAGTATAATAATATAATAATAATATAATTTTAAGAATAATTGTAATAAATCAGAATTTTAGTGTAAGTTTTTTAGTGGGTATATTTTATATATGGTATAATGAATGTTTTGAAGAAATAAAAAAAATTTGACCATGTTGCAAAATGGAAATAAATAAGAATTATAAGGTAAGAAGAATAGGATAATTGTATATAGCAAAAATAAATACTATGTTAATTGGAATAGTGAGGGTAGAAGTGAACTCATGAAACGATAATTAATTTTTTTTTATTTGACTTTTATTTAAACCCCATTAACTAAAGTAAAAAACTAACCTTTCATAAAAATATACGAAAGGTCATTAAAATTATATCATGAAAATTAGAATGCGGTGTTTTTTAAATTAGAATGTTTTGTTTTCTAAATTAGAATATTCTGTTTTGCAAGTTTTAGAGATTAGATTTCATTGTTCTCAGGGCTTTAATATTTTAATAATCCACGATGTTTATATACATATATATAAATATATATGTTGTGTACCATGTGATTAATAAGGGCATTTTAATTAATACCTATTTAAAACTTAAAATTGCACAATATTAATATTAAATGAACTAATTAAATTGAATTTAACACGATTAAAATTATTGTTGAAGTACAAAATACATAATTGAAAAGGATATCCAATGTTTAAGCTTGAAAAAACGCTAATGTGTTGAGCCGAAACGTTGCTTTAAAATAAAATACTATAAGACGACAACAGTTCATTTTTATACACCTAAATTAATATTTTAAATTTCACCTACATTAATTAAAACACTTCTACATTAATAATTGAATCCATATTTAATAATTGCTAACTATGATCTTATATCTTGGATATTGTATAGTTGATTGTTAAATCATGTTTATTATCAAATAACACATTTCGGGGTCAAGGTGGATTGCCTCCCCGTTGGGCTCACAAAAAAAATCATAATGGACATTGGGTCAAACAGTGTAAATATTATAAAACATGTCACATATATATACATAGTCATAGTTGTTAAAACATTTTAAAAAGTGTATAACATTTTAAAATTAATAATATAAAAAAAAAACAGAATATAAATTGGAAGTCGCCCACCCACGTCACACCGTGCACATAAAGTTAAGAGCTCCAGTTTAGTGTATTAAAACGAGCGCCGAAGGCGCGAGGCGGCGATCGAGCGCATCGTGCTAATAATTTAATAATAAATATTGTATATGAGAATAATCTATATATATATATAAAATAATATTATACAACCGAATGAATAACATAATATTATTATTAATAACATAACATACAACATAAAAGTAGATGGTTTAACATTTG
>JAWQRP010003891.1:0-12643 GCA_033557875.1 Quadriops clusia
TAAGGGTGTTAGGGAAACCGCTTTCCCTCACTTTTTTACGGTTTACAATACCTTAGGGTTCTTAGAACGGATGTATAATAAAATTATTCATTTCTGAGGACCTTCATTTTTTTAAATTTTGGCGCGCTAGAATGGTCATTTGCAACACAGTGCGACGCAATCTCCTCATGAAGTGTCATTAAAATTGATCTGAATGAAATGTACAGTCACAAAATATTTCTTTAAATAGCATGCAACAGTAAATAAAACGTGTACACCATTTCTTTTAGAGTTATTAATAGATAGTCCCTGTAAATCGTATGTAAAAAATGTGTCTAATTCATCACCTGTAATAGAAATATGTGTTTGCTCGTAGATATTACAGACATGAATAAGAATATATTATTCTCCGTTACATCATTCCACACTATTAATAAAGATGACCCCGCTAACTTTGGCAGTTAGAGTAGATAACACAAGAAGTATTTATAAACATTTTCTATTGGATTGGTGGCTTTAGTGCAATCTACATGTAAACATTCGGAACACAATACAAATAAGAAATAAATCTCCATGTTGAATTGAGTTAGGTTAGGGTCTGTTTGAGAAATGAATTAGTAACTTGGTAGGGTTGTTAGAAGTCAACTAAAAAAACTTTAGCAAAAGTATGCAGACCGTTACAGTGATTTATAATGTCTTCATCATTCAAGTTTAACGGCATATCTATTCAGGATTTAGCATTGGAAAAGCGCAAGGATAAAATAAGCCGGCTAAAAGCGCGTTTAGTCCACCTTTAAAAATAGCCCATTACACACATCGTGTGCACTTGGTGTTAAGAACCAGATGGGTACGGTCCTGCGAAACTATTCACTCAGCCTCAGACTTAAGGTCACCAGTCTGCCGGCCGCATCTTCAATCTCATATTCGCTAGTTTCTAATTTATAGAGTTACAGCGGCAGTTTTGTTTACGAGATCGCGTCATATGGAACCACAACCGCGAGTTGAGTCGAGCTGACCAGAGTTGATTGTGCAACAATTCTTCGATTCATTAATAACGCAAAGAATTAAATTAGTTCCTCGGACGTCTGAGTGTTTTGTTTGAAACTTTACAGAATAAATCGGACCAAATTGAGCCGACCATTAAGTGCTGAAAATTTTTCTTTCAGGGGATCAGCAGCGAGCTGAAAAAGCATGCTGCTGAAGCGATCCGTTTGGAGAAGTTCGTGATGGAATTGCCCTCAGATGCCGACGCGCAAACTTTGGCAGCCCATCTCGCAGGAATCCGGACTAGAATAGCCACGCTTTTATCTCAGGCTGAGAATGGCACCACCATCGTCTCTGTAAGTCCATTAGCTCGACAAGATCATTATTCAACAATAATTTCAAATGCAATTATTTGAGAAGTACGTGCAAAAATGTCCAAGCAGGTTTTCCATTAAATACGTCGGTGACATCACCGAATATTTACTTTCTTTTAATACCCATCATTTGCAAATATAAATCTCACTTCTTAGATCTCGCTTCCTAAATCTCGTTTCCCAATTCAATAGCGGGTCCTGATTATTTATAATCATAAAAGTTTAGATATACAAATATTTATAAATAATCAGCGCTCGCTTCGAAATAACTGATGACATCGCTTGCTCTATTTCAGAGTGCTCAGCAAGCCCAAAAGAAACGGCAAGAAGAGTTGACCCAATACGAGCACCTCCTCACGGAAATAGAACTCTGGCTGCAAACTGTTCGTCAAACTTTGAACTTAGATTGGAGGCGAGATTCTGCGACTGAAGTAGAAAACGATATTTTAACCTACACAAGACTGAAATCCGAATTGCTGGAAAAAGAAAAGAACCTCCGAGACTTAGCTGGGAAGTGCGAGGACTTTAGGAAGTACCCCGACCTCCAGATTTTAGCCAATACTCTTTTGGAACACCTGAGGACCTTAACTCTTGTATTCGAAGAGCAAAAATCTCTCTTACAACAACGGATCGAATCCCTTCAATTACTTTTGGTTGAACTCAAAGAAGGAAAGCAAATCAAATCGCCTCAATCACCGGACTTATCAGAAAGCACCATTGATTCGAGTTCTATGCCAGTTGAGGAAACCCCAGTGGGAATAAACATGGAGACTCAAACAGGTCGCAGCCTCACATCACCAGCCCCAATTAAAAAGCAAAGGAAACCTGGAAAGAAAACTAAAGACATTTCGGTTTCCTGCAAACCTCCAGTTGACGCGCAAGTCCAGACTCAATTGTCCCAAGCTTCAACTTCGGAAAGCGACTTGGTGGTACCGAAGGAAATGTTAACCATCTCGAAGACCGTTTGCGGTGACCAGGAAACCATACAAATAGCGACGAAACCTATGAGTCTAGAAGCAAGCCGGCCCATTGTCCAAGAACCGAATGACCTCTTGGTACAGGCTAATTATCGCAAACAACCGCAATTCGAAGACGCCCAAACTTCGGAACTGAGCATTTCAAACTTCAAGCCAAATTTGCCGTTTGAGACTATATTCGTAGAGCCGGATGAAACCACAACTGAAGTAATTATAGACCCTGATGGGACAAAGAGAATCATAGTTAAAAAACTGCACCGCACCCTCGTCTCCCGACAGCAAACCGTGCAGAAACAGCAAATGACTTCGATGGCTGCGTTAGACGATAAAGTGCAAACCTTCTCTGAAGTCACGTTGGAAGGACAGCAAAGCAGCACAACGGTGGCCAGGGGAGATGGTTTCAAAGAAACGGTGACTAGTCAAAACTATGGAGGAAGGATAGTTTCCGGGGTACCAGGGGGAGACGTGGAGGTGAAAGAGTTCCAGATGGAACCTCAAGAAAGTTACACCGTGGAGGAAACAAAGCCTTCGGAAGTCGAAGTACAAGGAATCAAATTGCACGAAGGCGACGTCACCTTCGTCGATACTAGTCAAAATTTGCTCATTCCTGCCAATGTACGTGCAGAAAACGCTAATATAATGGTAGAAGGAACGGATATTCATACATCCAGCTCGAGCGTCAGAGCTGTAGTTCAACAAGTAACCAGAAGAATCATCCGGAAAACCAGGAGAATCATCAGAAGAGTTGTCATAGTGAACGGCAAAGAGGAGGTTACGGAGGAAGTGGTCGAAGAACCCGAGGAAGTGGAAATAACCGAAGAAGGCTTACCGCGAGTAACAATTAATGTTATTAGAACGGAGGACGGACGAGTGGTTCAAGAAGAGCAGTTTGGCGAACCTACGACTTTCGAACAAATGCCACCTATAACGACTATTGCAAGTTCGACAGTCGAACATATAGAAAAACCAGCAGAAACCGCCACCATAGTTTCTCAACCAGAACAATCCGAAGAGCAAGAGAGGTATGTCGTAGAGCCAGAATCCACTGCACAAGAACCTACTGTATCAGCACCAACCGATAGTGAACCTATTGCCGTTCTTTCAGAAAAACCTCCGAGTTCAAAGACAACGTCTGTTAGTGAGTTTATTGAACATGAATCCGCACGTAGTTCACCTTCAGTTCAAATAGCACCTAGTCCTGCACCTACGTTTAGAAGCAAGAAACGGAGGAAGGGCGAAAGCAATTCCAAAGAATTGAAATCTCCCGAAGAATTGAAATCCCTCGAAAAATTGAAATCCCCCGAAGAATTTAAATCCTCCGAAGAATTGAAATCCCCCGAAGAATTGAAATCCCCCGAAGAATTGAAATCCCCCGAAGAATTGCAATCTCCCGAAGAAAAGGCAACATCACCTAAAATCACGTCACCGAAAATAAAACAAACTACGTCATCTGAATTTCAAGAAACACGACCATTAGTTGAAGAAGCAAGTCCTCAAGAATATCTTACCCAAAAAACACCAGACGTAACCGATGCCCCAAAATCCATGGTATCTTCTCCTTCAGAAGCTTCGCCGCAACGTTCGGAAAGTGCAAAAACTTTTGTTATTAGTGATGTGCAAAAAGATGCAACTCAACTTTTGGAGCAACCTGTTAGCATAGAACCAATTGTTCAGCAACCAATTGATGAACAGCCAATTGTTGAGCAATCGATTGTTGAGCAATCAATTGTTGAGCAATCAATTGTTGAGCAACCACTTGTTGAGCAACCACTTGTTGAGCAACCACTTGTTGAACAACCAATAACGGAAGAAACCATTTTTAGAGAAGTTAAAAGTACATCCCCTGAAAAAGCATCTATTAAAGATTTGACTCAGGATTTTCTACTGGCCGAGCAAAGCCTAGAATCTGTCCATCAAGACGAAACATCAAAAGTGCAAACTCCTACGGAAAAAATTCAATCCCAGGATTATTTAAAAAGAATTTCAGGTAAATATTTTCTTGTTATTTGTACAAAAACAATTGTTTAATTAACCTATCTTTCTTTAGGCCCCGAAGACACCGCGAGTCCTCAAATCAAAGAGGAGATTATGGTGCCTATCACCAAGGTACAAGTACTGAGTTCCGAAACAATAACATGTTCAAAAATCACTATTAAAGATCAAGAAATAGAAGACGTTCCCACGCCAGCCCCAGAATCCCCAAAAGCACCATCTTTGTCACCTGACTCATCAGCTCCTTCTTCTCGTCCGGACACCTCCAAGAAAAAGAAACGAAAATTCAAACAATCTTCAGATGTTCCCAGGTCTTCAACACCACTGGTACCCACCGAAACAATATCAATTACGAGTGAATCGGAAGTTGAAATTAGCCAACAAGATGTAAAACAAGAATTGGAAGGCAAAGAAATGAAAGAACCATTGAAAGAAACAAAGGATCTACAACTAATAATGAAGGAACCACAACCAGAAACGAAAGAACCACAACCAGAAACAAAGGAACCACAGCCAGAAACAGAGGAACCACGGCCTGAAACAGACAAACCACAACCAGAAACAAAAGAGCCACAGCCAGAAACAAAGAAACCACAACCGGAAACAAAAGAGTCACAACCAGAGACAAAGGAACAACAACCAGAATCAAAAGAATTACAACCAGAAACAAAAGAATCAGAGCAAGAAACAAAAGAATTACAGCGAGAAACGAAAGAACTACAACGCGAAATAAAAGAACAAGTACCAGAGCAACCTCAGCAAGAAAGAACACTGCAGCCTGCACCAAAAGAGTCGCACCATGAAACGAAAGAACCCGGACAAACAGTCGAGTTCGTCCTTTCAGTAGAAGAAAAGCAAAAGGGCAGCTTAGTGTCGCCAAAAGTCGAGGTGGCCATGACCATTGAGGAAGATAGGGACAAATCTCTTCCTGCAGAAATCTTGCAAAAGGACATATTTGTAAGGCTGCCGGCTGCTGCCGAAGAAAAGGTGGAAACGGTCCACAAGTCTTTGGAACTTTCCGCCATTGTCTTGAAACCAGAAATTCAACACGAAGAACACAAAACGCCCAGCGATATTGATCACGGGGGAAGGAAGAGTAAGAAGAAAAAGAAACACAAAGATGGCAAGACACCGCCCGAAGCTGAAGCACCTTTATCGCCTCGATCTATTGAAGAGGCAACACAACCGATTGAAGAACAATTGCAACAAATTGATGACCAAAAACAACCGATTGAGGAAGAAAAGCCACTTGAAGAAGAAAAGCCACTTAAGGAAGAAAAGCCACTCGAAGAAGAAAGGCCATTCGAAGCAGAAAAGCCACTCGAAGCAGAAACGCCACTCGAAGAAGAAAAACCATTCGAAGAAGACAAGCAACTAGAAGAAGACAAGCAACTAGAAGAAGACAAGCAACTAGAAGAAGAAAAACGCCCCGATGAAGAAAAGGAATTTTCCGTAGAAACATCCCTGGCAGAATCAACTGAAATATTAATCCCAGATGACTCTCAACTATCCTCAGAGTCGCCAAAACCCACTTATGAAACTTTCGAACCCTTAACTCACTCTGAACGTGACGAATTCTCAGGCAAAGAAACAGGTTACGAAGCAGATAAAACGACGGTTGACGAAAGCATTGCCGATGACGACGACATAGATAAAAAGAAACGACGCAAGAAGAAAAAGAAACAAAAGGTCAAAGTGCAGGATGTTGAGGAATCTAACGTTCCGAAATCCGTGTACGAGTCCACGCCCCTTGGTGAATCGGTCGAGTTTTCGGATGAAGAAACTCTTCCTGTCGATACTAGCAAGTTAGTAAAAGAACAAGACGCTATCAAAGGCAAGAAGAAGAAAAAGTCCAAAAAGGGAAGTGACAAACCTGATGCAGATGAGTTTAAAGGCACAGATGAAGTAAAAGATGAAACACCTGCAATGTTAGAGGTACAAAAAGAAGAACCTGCGATAAAAGATGCAGAAAATGAAGAATTGATTTCACCTAATGATTCATATAGAACTTTGTCGACTCCTTCAGAAGCTGGAACTGTTAGAATAATAGAAGAAGGAGTAGTGTCAAGGCCAGAAAGTGAATCGCCTAAGGAATTGATGAGCAAAATTGTGACGACAGTGCCGATTCTTGAAACGGTGTTTACCCAAGAAAATATGATGCAAACTTCCCCTGAAACGCTGGACAAGGAAGAAAAAGTCGTTGAAGTTAAAGAAGTCATTGAGAGGTCGTCAGCCCAAACCTCACCAGTGTTTAAAGTTGAAACTGGAAGTCTAGAAACCCAAACCAGTTTGGAAGAAGAAGTCCCTGAAAAACCCGAAGTGAACGAGTCTAGCAGTCAAGTGGAACTTGAAGTTGCTGAAACAGTTACTCAAACAATGACCCCTGAAAAATTGGAAACACTAGAAACGGAAATGCAAACTGAAGTAATTGAAAAGGTGGAGACTCTTGAAGAAGCCGCTCAAACCATAACGCCGGAAGTTGTGGAGGTGCCAAGGAGTGATTCTGCTATGCAAACCAAAATTATTGAGTCTCAGGAGAGTTTCGTTCAAACCGTGTCACCTGATGTTGAAAAGGTACAAACTGTTGAGCTGGGAATACAATCTGAAGGAATTCCCTCTCTAGAACAGCTCATCCAAACATCTCCGATTCCATCCGCTCCACCTCAGGAGGATGAATTTATCCAGACATCGATGCCTTTCTGCTATCCTCCGGATGTTAGTCAAGTTACTCAAACTGATGCCATTTTCCCGGGTAAGTCTTGCATTTATTAAATTATTTTTTAATCGGGTTTAATATAGGCAACCAACCATACAAAACATAACTGCTTGTATTACAGTCGTACCCCACTGAAGGCTGGGGATGCAGTACAGAACAGTTTTGAGTACTCAATTTTTAAAACGTTTGATCTATGCAGTTAAAATTTGCTAGGAATATGATCTGTGATATTACGCATGGAATAGCTAACTTTAAATTATGAAACAATTTTTTTACACATTTGGAAACAGAAAAATTTGATAGCTTTGTTAAACAAGGTATTACTGTATACCTATTATTTTAAGTTGACAAGTTAAAAATAACGACCACGACTTCTAGCGGACAAGTGCTCAACTATTGAGAAGTTCAGCATAATGGCACGGATTTAAACTGTATTGCAGTTGAAATATAAAATTTTCCACTTATAAATAAATAATCATTTAATTCTGCATTTTATCACCGTTTCAGATAAAATATGCATTTTATATTTAATATATAAAATGTTTTTACTTAGTACTTATTAATTAACACATATCAAATACTCAAAACTTTTAAAACTAGAAATATGAAGATAGCCAGTAGATAAACAATAGTATGTAAAAAATAAAAATAAAATATCAAAACCCTAACTTGAATAACAAAAAAATTATGTTATTTTTACTTATATTTTTTTACATTTTTGTATACAAATTTTGACAGTACTTTTTTAAACAACAGGCAAATTTTAATATAACTTTTTTATGGCTTAAACTCTATTCAAATGTGTAAAAATTTTTCTTCAATATTTCAATATAGCTATTCCCTGCGTAATATCACAACCCATATTCCTAGCAAATTTACGTCAATACACTCTTTAAAGATTAAGTTCCAAAAAACGTTATTAGCGACAGAGGCCAGTCATCTTTGTTATAAACTTATGGATAGCACAATCTGACAAAATTTTAAACTTTGACAACAAACTCGTACGATTTAGGTTACCAGTTGCTAAAATAGTACCGTTTCATCGTTTTCTAATTAACACATGTACAAAACTAACAACTATTTCCAAAACATGTTTAATGTGGCAAAATATGGTGAATTGAATAACATTTAAAAAATTAGTACAACAACTTTTTAAAAGGGACATATTAGTTCTCCACATTATATAAAATTTGCTAAAAGGTACGAATTTGGCAAGTCTCGAATCTCCAGTCTCCACTAATTACATATACCTACTTCAATATCTTTTCATTGAGAAAATTGTAAATAAACTTTATTCATTCCATTTTCAGGTGAACTCGAAAGACCTATTGAGGTAGAAGAACCAGAAAAATTAAAACCCGTTCCTCAGGCTGTTGAACAGCTTTTAGTCCAAACAACTGAGACGACCTCTCAGACCAAACCTGTCGTTATTAAAGAAATAGATGAATTAACGCCTTCAAGTACTCCTTCGGAGTTCGAAGTGCACATTGAAGCAACACTAAGGATGACTCCTGATGCCTCGGATAGTTCAGAGGCCGCAGTGTTACAAATAAAAGATGATAGTATTAGTCAAGATTCAACTGTTGAAGAAGAACTAGAGCAAGCTAAACTGGTCGAAGTTCAACCAACCGAAGTTCAACCAAGAGAAGTTCAACCAACCGAAATTCAACCAACCGAAATTCAACCAACCAAAATTCAACCAACCGAAATCCAACCAACCGAAATTCAACCAACCGAAATTCAATCAACAGAAATTCAACCAACCGAAATTCAACCAACCGAAATCCAACCAACCGAAATTCAACCAACCGAAATTCAATCAACAGAAATTCAACCAACCGAAGTTCAACCAATCCAAGTACAATCAACCCAAATAAAGTTAAGTGAAATTCATGTAAGTGAACAACAACCAAGGGACCACCAAACCTTAGTGGCAACATCAAGTAAACCAATACCCGAACCAAAATTGTCAAGGGAATTAAAAGAAAGTGAAGAAAGCAGCTCCGAGCCTGACGACATCCAAGTCGATGTCACTGTGGATGGAATTCCTGTAGATAAAAATGCAATTCTCACTTCGTTCATGGATGCAGAAAGAAGTCCTGGCAAAAAACCTAAAAGAAAACGTCGTCCAAAGAAGAAACAGGATGCACTAGAAAAAACTGAGGAACCGTTAAAAAGTGGATTGCCTAGAGATACCGAAGGCTTTTTAGAGAGTGGAAAATTAAGCGGTGATAAGATCGTGCAAGAGGAACCACAAAGCAATATATTAGAACCAAAATCTGTTTACACGCCTCCAGAAGAAACTTTAAAAATTGATGATAAGGAACAACTTGAACAACCCGAGCAATCTGTAGCAAATGTAGAAATTCCTACGGAGAAGCATTTAGATTCTGGAGAAAATGGTGGGTCTCCTGAAGCAACAATAGTTAATATTTCCATTACAATTCCAAGGGATACTCCTTCACCAGAAGAAATTTTGGACACACAAATCAAGACTGAAGAAACGTCTACGTTGCCATCATCACAACCAACACAATCATCGGTTACCACGGAATTGTCTATAGACACAAATACTGAGAATCTTAAGAAAACCAAGCAGAAGCAACCATCAAAGATGAAGGGAAAAGGGAAGCACAAGACTTCCGTGACTATCGAAGAAGTGCTGTCGCCCACAGACCCAGCGGACACTCCTTTAACTCCTGGTTCTGAAGGAATTTTGTCGCCGCCGGATTTCACCACTACAACAACAATTTGGGACAAACCTCTGGCTGCTTCAACTTCTGAAACTATTCCACTACAACCAGCCCAAGTGCAAGACATTGGCATCCGGTGGACCCAAGCCCAAGCGATCGAAAGGGTGAAGAACCTCCAGAACGCAAGCGCGAAGAAAACCACCCACTTAAGCGACGTCCTTTATTTGGCAACCTTACACGAAATCGTCACCGAAGAATCAATTGCGGAAAAGAGCAATAATGTCCAACAAAACATCGCTGTCCTCAAAGAAGCCATCGAGAATAAGGATGTTGTCGTCCTCCAGCAAACGGTTATTACAACCGTTGAGACCATAACAACTTGGCTTGAAACCATTGAATACCGAATTTATTTGCAAAGACAGCAAAGCGGCGATGGGCCTTCCAGGGAACGAGTTAAAGAATTTGGTAACCTTAAAGACGAAATTTCAAATATTGAGGTGAAAATCAACGAGCTGCAAAGTGTTCTGGAACGAAGTGACGAATTCTGCAACGAAGAAGAACGGGAACGAATCAAAAATTACATTTATTCGCTAGAGAAGCAAGTCAAAATAATCGAAGAGGTCACCGTGGAGAATGAACAAATTGCAGTAGATGATTGCACGAGGTGGGAGGCTTTTATCAGTTGTTTGGAAACGATCCAATATGTAATTTACGGGCTAAAACAGGAATTGGAGGAATTAAATGAATCGGACGAATCCCCACAAACGAAACTATCTAAATTGGAAGTCATTGAGAATAAAAATGTTGCTCAAGCTTCAGAGGTAGCAAATTTGAAAGCCACAGCTCGAGGTTTGCTGAGGGATTTCCCTACCAGAGAGGTTCCCCAAGAAATGTACCAGCTTTCGGATGTGTTAAGTGAGAATAAGCATAAAATCGCCATTGAGCGAGAAAAGGTTTTGCAACTGCTCTCTTTGGCGAACGAGTACGAGCAAACTCTTCGAGACTTCACGAAAATCATTGAAATCGCCGAAGTTTTGGTCGAAAGCCCCATCTACGTGCGGAACCTGGAACACCTCGAGGAAGAAATGCAGAACCACCGCAAGTTCTTCGTGAATTTGAGTCATTGCCGGGCGATCTTGGAGTCTTTGGAAGAAAACCTCGACTCGGAAACTAGGGCCTTACATTCGGAGCTCCACCAGGACGTTTACCAGAGAGCTAGTGTTATCTTGGATAAGGCCACTGGAAGGTTCCAGCAGATGTCTTTGGCCGCCTCCAGGTGGACCGTCTTGGAACAAGGGATGAAGGAGGAGATCCGATGGTTGCAGGTGGCGCAGCAAAGGGTGCCAGATCTGAGTAGCGTCACCTCCGCCGATTACGACCAATATATCAACCTTTACCAGTCTCTCTCTTTGGACATTGCGAATCACCACGGAAAGTTATCCCACATGAAGGGTGCAGCAATTAAATTGCAGGATATGGTCAATTGCGCTGACTTGGAGCAAACGTATAACGAATCTTTGGATATCATTTTGAAGCTCCAGGATGACGTTAGCAACAACCTGAAGCGGCTCTTAGCCTTCCGGGAGACTTGGACGTCTTACAACTTGCTGAGTGACAAATTGGAGTATTGGTTGAAGGATGCTGAGCTGGAGTTGTCGAAGATCAGGTTCGCTCCAGATTCGAAGGTGCCGGCCCCGGGGCAAATGAGACAGTTTTGGGTAAGTTTGTGCTTTTAGTTAGGATAACCAAGAAACATAATTTTCAATTAAACTTCAAATAAAAACTCGTCCTATAAAATTGAATACAGTCACATATAACATATCGCTGGTTCTTATGGAGAATACTGTTGAAGAAAATGGGACGCGATAGCGTTTAATTCGGGACGCGTTGGCTCGTTTGGCTAGGTGGCGCTGCAGTAACGTTCTCTGCGGGACCGCCTACTTTTGTGGTGGGGGCATTACGAACTCATTCTTCGTCGTGAACGCATCGCATGTATGCATACATCGCTAGACGGACATGTGTGCCGAATATTTTGTTTCTGCCAATTCATAACAACTAGATTTCACCTCAATAGCATCTGTTATTTTATTTGAAATGTTATGTGCTTTAAAAGGAACCGTTTGTAGCTACGATATGCCGGTTGCGAAGAATCAGAATCGCTCTTGTAATTTATTTTCTTTTAAACATAATGAGACTCAATTAGCCAGATTATCTATGTATTATAAAGGGCAAATATTATTTTGCATTCAATAAAATTCACGTAATAACAGTAAGCTTTAAGTAAAATTTTATACGAATTTTTTTAATTGTATTTTATGGATTTACATGAAAAATTATATTAAAAGCAATTGAAACGATAATATCAGATATGAATGAAAACTTCGGCAGACAGCGTTATAACAAAGGTAACAGACGCGTGAATTAGATTAAATTGACCCCTTTACGTCAACTTGCGGCCGGCCGTTCTCGCCAAAGTCCGGACTAAAAAACACACGTGGCCCGACGGCTCTCACCCTCGGAACAAGCAATGCACAGATGCGCTTTTTTTCGCAAGGAAGTTAAATGACTAACTTGAGAAACTATGTACACTAATAAAATATTGGAACGCTAACAATTTTTTTTATAAATATGATATCGTTCTGGGGAATGATAATCAAGTAAGAAAAGTGATTTATTGACATATCAATTAATATATGCGTTACGTAGTGGGCCTTACCTAATTATATACTTTTTGTTTATTCTTACTATTGGCAAAAAAATAAAAATTCTGTTGTACAAAAATATATGGTCATTATGTACTGCCATTGAATATAGAGTATATAAAGAAGGCCAATCCTATAGGCGAGAAATTCCACTTTTTACTGTCTAAGCGAAAGTGGTGGCGCACAGCGGTGATTAGCGCAACTTGATGACGCAAAGTATGGTTGG
>JAWQRP010003892.1:0-12643 GCA_033557875.1 Quadriops clusia
GAAGTTACGACTGTCAAAAGACAAAGGTGCGATTTTTTCTTTGATTGTCAATAGGTTAGTTTAAAATTGTCACAAAAAAATGAATTAAAGTGGAACACATAGAGAAAAGTTCATACTACAAGATGCACTTGGAGAAACTAATCAGAAAAAATCATTGCGGCCCGTGGACGTGTTTAAAATTTGAAAATTTTACGGAAAAATTTCGGTCTTTCGTTTCTCATGTGGAAAAGGGAGGTTTCTTAAGAAATAGAAACTTTTTGCTTAAGACATCAAAAAGTGGAAAGTTTTTCCTTTAAAGTGATATGTATAACATTTTTGGATGGTCATTAAGCTGAGTTACAGAGTCTTGAAAATGACCGAAATTTTTGCTCGCTCGTAGGTGTTCCCTTAATTTTGCAGGTCAGTGTAGTACAGAATATTAAATCTAAATTAACGTAATTCTTGAAAAAGAAGGAAATACAAGCTTTGAAACGTCGAAGAAATAAATATTCATTTAATTAAAAAATATATTTTATATATATTAATAATAGCACAATCTTCAAATAACCCAATAAAAAAACCTTAAAAAATATATTTAGAAAATAAATCTACATTTTGCCTGTTGGGTTCAAAATTTAGAGAGATGTGAAAAATATTAATGTTTCAGGTAATTTTGAAGATACCCGTATATATAAACTCACTGATATTACAAAAAAACTGTATTTTAAAAAACTATTTAAATGTACATTACTTTGGTTAACTACATTTTATAGCAACAACATTTTCATAAATTTGCTGTGCAATCTTTCTTAATGTAAAATGTTTCATAAGAAGCTAAACAACTATGCTAAAGTTTTACAACAACAACAGCTGTAATCCCCCGAGCAAAGAAACGATTTATTTAGGAACCAAACAAACAATTTAAACCAATACCACGAAGGCCAGCAGGCGAGCCATCAGAACACCAGCCAAACCATATAATTTTTCTTCGCGAGGGCATATTTAGCCCCTCGGGCCCCAAACACGCCCAATCGTCGATTTTCCTTCCTAGAAACCCAAAATTGTTCACCACAACTGAGAGAGCCCAAAGTAGCGCGATGCATATCCATGCGCCTCACGTAGCGGCGAACTTGAGGGAACGTGGCCAGAGTCCTTATGCAAGGGTTGTATTTTCATGACGTCACGGGGGGTTCGATCAATGAAATCTCTCGCAGCACCTGTAACTGGCAATGTACGGCTCTAGCCGTCCTCGTCTAGCACAGGGGGGTTGCTGGGGAGATCTGCTGCCTTTCTTATAGCACGCCGTAAATTCGCCGTTTTACACTATGGGATCGTCAACTTACATTTTGTTGTTGTAGGAGATAAAACGATTCTAGTCCGGTTTTTTTTCGCATCTGGTAGATAGTATTAATTTTATCTGTATAGGTTTATTACGGAGGTTACTTTATGGGCCCTTTGGGGTTTTAAGATGCATCGCTGGCTGGATCGAAATTAAGATTACATTCGCGCTTTTGCACGTTTTGTTAACCAAAATGAAGATTGCTTTTAATGTTCTGTTTTGTAACGATCGTTGCTATTTAACAAACGCTCAAGTAGTAATGAATAATGATAATAATATTATTATTCATATTACATATGTGATAATAAATCTACTAAATGTAAAGCTAATCTTTGAGTCAAGGATTAAGAGGGTAATAATGTGTTTACGGTTAGATTTTTTAATCTTACTTAACCTGGGGTAATTTTCTAAACAAAATACCTACATATTTGGACCGAGCAGGCGAACACATTAACCCCCAAATTAATTACCCGGAAGATAATGTTGCGCCAACAAGAATTATTAGCCATGTTAGTTCACCCTGCGCTAGAGTGATAAATAAACGCTATCTTCGGCCTCTAAGTCCTCAGGTGCCGGGATTGTTAACTAAGGACCCTAGGAATAAAAAGGCGGACAAAAACTCAATTATGTTAAAATTTCCAGTACCAGGCATTTAATCAAACTTAATGTGGACTAACAAGGGCACTTTTGACGAGAATTTCGCATCGGCAGAGGCAACAAATACTTGAATAATTAAGTAATTCGGCGAGTGAAAAGTTCCGAAAACAAGCAATTGAAAGCAAAGTTGAATTTTCTGCTCATTTCGGCGGAGCGCCGCCTACTTGATCCTCTCCTGTTTCGGAATTATGAAAGTTTTAATGTTTGCTCTTCTGTGTTGAAATGAGCTGAAAGTATTTTGAATAATGAGTGGGGAGTTGCAAGATAGCTTTCTGAATAACGGTTCCCTTACATCTTGTTTATTTTTGCTAACGAAACAAACAAATCGTTCGTCAACTCTTTATTGTACGCTGTTTTGATCCCTACTAGGTGCGAATCTAAGAAATTATAAATTGATGGGATTTCATACAAATTTAGGGAGTTGTTCCGTACAGGAGATTAGAGTTTAAAGGGAACCATAATTGTGAAGTTTTTGACGCAGTCGAACTCGTAACCAACTCAGTAACAGCTGGTTTTGGGTTATAACGAGGAAAGAGGACGAATCGAGGGGGCAGGGGCTTTTAAATAACGACACAAAGTTTCGAGTGCTGTTCGGTTTGTTCCCTGCTTTATGCCTGCAATATGAGTTTACTTTATGGATTTGGCATTATCTCGTGTGTGTGCGCAGCTATAGACATTGGAGATTCGGATTTGAAAAGACGGGCTTGGCATGAATTAAACCCTTGAGAGTTTCCTCGCAACTACTCACGTTCAAACATAGGCTAACCTTTGGTTAAGAAGCAGATTAAGGCCCCATTCAATTAATATACTACAATTTCTATTTGCAAGAAGTTTTGACTACTCTCAGTCATAAGGCGCATTCACTTGTGGCGATTCATTGTTTATTTTGGCTAAATCTAAGCAACCTTTTGTTTTGTTGTTTTAGATCACGTTAATTCGTTGTCAAGGTTACTTGTTTCTTTACTACTAAGAGACGTCAGTTTTCAATATACTCGTCATAAATTTTTATATTCCTGTGCTCTTCCGCGAAATCGCAGCGATTTTTGTTTACCTTAAGTTATTGCTGTGAAGGATTCCCAATCTGCCGCTTATTTTGCCATCCTATTCCAACGTGATCCAAATTGCAATTAAGTAAGAAATAGTGAAATTGTAAAAATAGGTATATTGGGCACATGGGGTAGGATGAATATTTCATACAGTAATCTAAATTAAATGTGACACATGAAATTGTTAAATAACCATAGTTACCTCTATTCAAAATATATTAAGTAACCTCTCCCCTCATCTGTCATAAAATGCCACATATTTTGTTTATACCCCTTGTCCTCACACTTCTATTGCCGAGACATTTAATTATATTAATAGTCAGCTAATATTATTGTATGCTTGACGAAAAATGTGCAGTACTAATGTTTATTAAATATTTATTACACATACCCGAGAACTTTATCCGCATTCAGTCTACCCACGGATCCACCCTCTTTCCGACTACACTTCTGAATATTATATTTGTAGTGTGTTGTGTATTATAACGCATGGGGTAAGGGAGAGACTACATTAAAAGCTTTTGTATTCCCATCGATAGGCAAGTTTACGTCGCCGCGGCTCGCCCAGAATTTCCCCGAATTGTTCCAAGAGAGAAATAATTCAGGGGTTGCGGAGACGCGAGCAGAACGTATAAGAACGAAGTACATACAGAAACAGGGCTGGGGGTGGCCGCAGTAATTAATGTTGCTGCGCAAGTTGGCCGGCCAATTTCAGCCAGTAAGCTAACTAAAACGCTTTGTATGTTCTACACTATCACGCTTCGAAATAACATAATCCGCTTGTCTATGTAGCCCGGTGATATACACACTGTGGCGCGTCCCTCGGGTGGTGAATCCTCACGACGCAAAGTTTTAACCGAGCTGCTGGGGGAGTGTTGTTTATGGAGCCGTCTCATACATAAAAAAGAACTTGTTGAAGAATACGGTGTGACAGACATCAGCCGTATTGCACGTGTGGCTGCAACTTTGTCAGGATCTGTAACAACACTTTTGATGATATTCAACGTAGGGCCAAAAATGGGCACCATATAAAGAAAACTTTCCTCATCTCGAAGCTACCTCTAAAATCACCTTCTGATAAAACTAAAAGAAATCAAATTAGATTTACTATATACATAAAGTTTACTTTCATATCTAATATAGAGTGCCAAAGATCTAAGGTTTTCAAGCCAGATAAAGGAGTGAGGACGTACTAAAGATCTAGGGCTTTAAAGACAGTTAAAGGAGTGAAGATCTAGGGCTTTAAAAACAGTTAAAGGAGTGAAGACGTGTCAAAGATCTAGGATTTTAATTTCGTTTAATATTTAGCACAGTCGCGGTCATATTGAGCAATTGATTAGTTTATCCGAACTTCTGATTATCCGGATCAGGTCTGACAAACATCAGTTGGTATAAATGCAGTTCTTTTATATTTAGTATTTGTCCCATATAATAGTTTTTAAAATACATATTTATTATATTCTATCAATTGAATAATTTTATATTTATTTTAGGGTAACATGCTGTTTCTGTACAACTCTCTTTATCTCTGACTACATATGCCCAAAAATGTCTAATAAGATCAAACCGGTCGCCTAGTGAACTAACATAATAAAGTTTGTCAAGACTGCTATGATCCATTATTAACACGAATTAAACAAGAATTTAAAGAAACTGGTTTTGTTACAAATTCATACAAAAAGATTTCATCAACGGTCGATTAATAATTAAGAGTATAAAATGGAAGTGTTACAATATATCACATAAAGTCTTCAAACACCAGAGTATTGGCACTTTTTAATTACTTAACTTAAAATTTATTGCAGAATTTTGTAAAACAAACAACATACTAGACATTTTTTTTTTCAATTTGATACAGGGCACTGTTTAGTTCCTCAGGATTGACCTTTACGGTTTAATCAACATAACATTGTCTCCTAAAATTAAAAATTTCTCCCATATGGTGCAAATTTTTTATCCCTCAATGTATAACCGGACGTTTAGTTAAGGGAATAATGCAATAATATCCGTTGCGGATCGATGAAAACGCTGTTGCTATCGCCTAATTATTATCAGAGGCTGCCCCATTGATCTTCCTCGCTTGCTTTATCTTCCGGCCGATGCCGCCCGAAGAGCCAAAATTCTAAATCAAGCGTGTAAATTAGATTATTAAGGGTTGCATAAATATCGAAAGGTGGCGAGATGGGAGGATAAGTGTATATTTGATGGAGATAGGAAATCAGCTTTGATGGAGGTGATCCCGTTTTGATGGAGGTTTTCATAGGGCTGAATGCCGATTCGGTCGGATGTAGCACAATTTTCATGGAGGTAAGGCTTTGTTCTAACTGAGGAGGGCTATAAGTTTAACAGCGGAGGTTCTGGTTGAATGGAACAATCATTTTGATAAATCTCGTCTCGTTGTGATAAAACAGGTGTCTCATCCTGGCTGTATAGATATAGATCATAGGCTGATTGAACAGTTCTCGTTTTAGTTTGATAGGGCATGGCTTGATAGGACCTGTTTTGATAAAACTTGTTTTGACATCACAGATTTGATACCATAAGCGTGCAAAAACACGTTAAATTTTGAACATTTTCCACCTGTCAATTTTAACACCCTATTTGTCGAAACAGAATTATTCGATTCTTTTCATTCGCCCCAGAGGACACGAAGCACATTTAAACATTCACACACAACGCACAATAGCTAGGGGGTTAATATTGGCGTCGAACGCGCCACTCATCGATGTTTAATTAGTTCGAAAATGAATCGTGTTCCTCAGTCGAAACAAAAAACCCGTATTCATCAGGTGTTCGGACGAGTCATTCGCGAAATTCGCTCGATTTTCAGAGCTTTTGTCGTCTACTGGTGCTTTCGCGAGCGAACTGGAGGTTTCGTATCCCTTGCCAAAGAGTTGTTTGCAGCCCGGCTTCTCTTTAGCGTAGTTCGTGAACGCGGAAACGGCTAGGGAGAGGATCAATAACTCTCTAGTATTGTTAACATTACAATGCCGCCTAAAGAGCCCCGAGAGAGCTGCTAACTTTACAGGGTTTTTAATACAACTATCATCTCGGTACCTACGCTACCAAAATAAAAATAAAATTGATCGGGGAAAGGTGATTTCTTATTCTCTTGCTGTAGAACGTTCCGGTGTAGTCGCCGGCTCATATGAGATGAATCTGGGATTTGTGGCGTTCTGATGACGTTACCTATCCTCGGAGTTCCAATCTATGCAGCACGTAATATATTTAGTGTCCATTTGGTTTAGCATCTTGGACAGCAGCGCCCTCTAGGGACGGCGTTCGGATCCAGGAATATCTAATTTATTACGTCAATTTGCTGTACAAATTCTGTGGAGGGTGAGGATTTATAGATTCGTTCGGACATATTCGATTTGCTGGGAATGTGTTTAAGGGCGCAGCTTTTCTATATTATTCTCCTGTGTTCACCTCTTTCTTAACAACGTTCATTTCTGTATGAATAACGTTAATTTCTTTATGAATAATGTTCATTTCTTTATGATTAACGTTAATTTCTTTATGATTAACGTTAATTTCTTTATGAATAACGTTCATTTCTTTACGAATAACGTTCGACTCTCTAAATATGAATAATGTTCACCTCATTATGAACAACATTCACCCCACCAACCATGGCTCTGTAGACTTAGGCACAATTTTTATATTGGTAAATTTTCATCTATCCATTAGGCAACCGATCCGGCACTTTATTAATACTTAGAAGCTAGTGGAAATTACTCCAGCAAAACAATTAAAATTGGCCATAATCAATTTACGCCGAGGAAGCAGGGCGAAGATGAAGCGGGACAGAGCGCCCAAGACGGCCGGCCCGAGCGAGCAAGGAGCTCACGATGAAGTTATTACGTAAACCCAATTTCATGCTCCAAGACTGTGACTAACTCTATTTCATTAACCAATTTCAGCCTGTAATTGCGAGTACAGAGTATAAATTCACTAATTTCTAAAACTTCCAGCTTCCAGTATTAATGTCCCCCGTAATTTGCGGAATTATACGAATCCTCGCGATTCCAAGGATTTCTGCCGCGTCTGCCCGCGGGATGGAGATGAAAATTGGATTTTCCCTAATTACTAGATTACTTTCATAATAAGACCATATGTTGCTTCATAGAAGCAGTTTTTGCGTTACACACACAGCATTTGCTATTTTTACTATCTCGTAGAGAAAATATAGTGATTTTTATAGCGAATCAGTTTACAAATAATTCAACAAATAGGAAACAATCTGATTGATGCTGGTTGCCAAAGCACACGGATTATTACATTCTGGCTGATACAATCCCAGTCGGCCGAATCACAATGAAAAGCAATTAGTGCTTTGTTATTGCATTGTCCTGGGAAACAAAGCCGTTAGGCCGTGCGTGGAATCAGATGGGGAGAAAAACCGGGAATTGATAAAATTGAGGGCGATTTCCATTCATCGCAAGGTGCGCCCCATTTTGATCAAAATAAAGGAGTTTAACCCCAGCGCGATATTTTTTGCAACCTTGTCCGACTTCCTTTATTCCTGGCCAGCGGCCAATTCGCAGCTCGATATTCATCGAAGGAAGGATTTGAGCTCCTTTGTCGGCCTTCCTTCCTCATGTTTCCTTACGTTCACCGCCGGCCCAGGAAGGCCGATCTTTCGCAATATCTGCGGAGGTGGATCTAGAGGGTTGGTTACGGCGAGTTTCCTCTTGTTAAAACAGGACGTTCCACTGTTTACCAAAATATGCTACACAACGGCTTTCTGCATTGTCCACTATCAAAATGTTTGCTCGACGGAAATAACGCAGGGTTCTAGCAGGTTTATTAAAATTCGGAAGAGGCTCTTGCTTTAGCGCGAATATCATAAAGTAGTCATAACGCTTAACTGAGTTAATTTATATGAAAATCTATTACATGCATTAAATAACATTACATAAAGTAGATCAGTTTTGAAAGCAATCGCATTTGGCAAAGCAATAATTCAATTCAATTAACAATTACCGTTCATTAGTTGGTTTTCATGTGTTAATTGAAAATTATTATTAAATACGTAGCAATATCTAGTTTGCCCAGGTTTATATTATTAAATACTTACATTCTATATTCTATTATATATTTTATTATTATATAGGAAAATCTGATACGTATTTTTTATGTTGCAAGTACTTTCAGGGAAGAATGTATAACGTGCGGATGCGTACATAAACGTCAAATACGATAGAAATGTGTTTGCTTTAATTTAGCATTCATTATTAACACATCAACTACATAAGTTCTCTTCTAATATTTGTGTTTATAAATTCATGTATACATTGATTGGTTGTTTAACGCGAACATTTTTGTTTCAGGTTATAATTTGTGCGTTTCCTTTTGTAACTGCCGTCTATTTTTGGATACCTTTGAAGGTAAGTTTTGTACTTTAACCTTTAGCGAGTAGGTACACGACAAAAAGGATCATTATCGGTAGTATTTTTATTATTGATCTCTGACGTCCTCACTCTTGCGAGTTCACCGTTGTGACGCAACCCTCTTCCTATTAGTAAAAGGATTTACAGAGAATCTCTTCAGGGATCAGTCATCAATTCAGAAGGATGTTTTGTGCGAAAACAAGTCGTTATCTGCAAGCGGACAGTAATTGTGTTCTTTTGCACATCTCTCTGGTTGATTTGCCAGTAACTTGGTGTTACTTTAGCACTCACAGAGACATGATAACATACTTCTCTAAGTATACACATGGTGAAACAATTAACTTTTAAACTCATGCAAATTATGTAATTATCACAATTCCTCCTAACCACGATAAAAGATTGTGATTTCGTCGTTACCGTATTGAATATGGAGTCCAGAAGTTGGACGATGTTGCACGCGCCATCTCAAGAGCCACTCATTGTTCCTCAATTTTGGCCCGAAATCAAGTCTGAGAGGGCAATCATCTGGAATATTCACCTGGCTTGGCATCGAGCGACTTCTATCTATTCCTTGAAGTTTAAATAGCGCTTTTTCGAAGACAATACGAGCATTGTAATGCTTTGTTTCAAGTTTATTTCAAATGATTTTAATTGAAAGCGAAATTAAAAATGATTTTTTTAAATCAGATGTTAAATGTTCACATAAACCTATAAACCCTATAGTTACATTTGCACAAATTGTATCTTCTCATGGCAAGCTTGGATTGCAACCACACGAGAAGACTGCCTCAGGAGCCCCCGAGGGACAAGCTCGGATCCTTGATTGGAGGAGCGGAGAATTCATTCAGATGTCTTTATTTCGCCGATTTGATTGGATAATTATTTTCGATCGCGAGCGTAACTCAATTGGGTACTTAGAAAGTAATAAAAATGTAAATTTCAGCGCCTGCGGCACCCCCTGCCCCCGGGGCGGGACACCGGGATGTTTATTTATATCGCGCAATAAAAACTTTCGGTTTTTTTGAAGTCGTTTTACTCTTGGAGTCGCTGTGGAATGGACCTACTTCCCGAATAAATCAACAGGGTGGATGGAAAACATTTTGATGGAAATTGGGGATTAAGCTGCACGTAAAAAAGGGTGAAAATTGAAAGTTTAATTCTTTGGAAGAAGTTCTAGAGTTGTAAAGGCTTGAATTGGGAATAAGTTTTATGTTATCTCTTCTTTTTTTTTTTTGAAGTCTTTCCGAAGAACTTACATATTTTTTCTTACTTTGTCGAGTTTACTCCTAGAAAGATGAATCCTAATTTTACAGCTGGAAACATTTCAAACGCTGATTATACCTCTCCGTGTTAAATCGCATTACGTGTCGGTCACCATAATTGAGTCGCGAAGGATGAGACCGCGTATCAAAGCGTGCCACGCTTCCCGTTTTGATACAGTGCCGTCTCGAAATCGCACGCAGCCTGGCGCCCAATTAATATTCAACGTGGGCCCCGCCGTAATATCCGTGGAACCGAATTAAGAGCCGCTTCTGATTTCAGATATTGTTTGCAAATCCCAGGGTCGAACGGCTCTCAATGGCTAGATTACGGCCGATATCCCGGCCAATTTTCATCAGGGATTCCGCAACTGAGGCACGTATACATGCCCGTCCAATTCGCCCTCTGATTAATTTACATTGGATCCGGCTCGCGGGACCAGCTCGTATCACAATTGACTGACTGGGGGGATTCTCGGAGGGAGTAAAATATAATTTAGAAAAGATTGGTTTTAGTTGAAAAAATTTAAATATTACATTAAAAAAGTTTGTTTATAACAATTTTTAAAAAAGCCTTTCTTATGTTAAGGATATCAGCATATGCGTATACGTATTGTTTGCAACCTGTCTGTTCCGAAAATTAATATAATTTGAACTATAAATGACATTTTAAGTATCGTCATAACCCTTCAATTCGAAGAAACAAAAGTCTTATCACATTAATTGTCAGTACTATAATAAAAAACCTATATAAACTATTTCCTATTGATTGATACCATTTTCGTACCGAAATGTCGTAAATTTGTATAAAATAGGGACAATTATAGGACGTTTTTACGACTCTTAATAATATTTTAATGAGGCAATTAGGTATAAAATTCATATAAATGTCTTATTTGGGATACCCATGTCTTTGTCTTTTGTCGTGTAAAAGTTCTATTATTAAAGTAAGTATATTTACGGGCCTAAATTGTTATAGATATATCTAACATATATACCTATATGTATATATTTGGATATACAACCACCCTCTTCCACCTATTACATTGATAGACATACAACCAATGAGAATTGAATTTACAGAGCTCTTTTCTATTACGAAACGATTCCGTGAAACTTTTAAAGATTTCCCCGGGACAAGCACGAAAAGTGCAGTTTCAAATTTAATTTTTCCTCGGACGCGCGATATTGGAAATAAGCCCCAAACGAAAGCATCCACCTCATCACCGTTTTCTCTCGCAAAGGGGCAAATAAATTGTGGCAATAACGAAGGAGCGCAAAATACAGGTCGTTAAAGTGAGCAAAAAGAAACGTGATTTGCCGGGAACGGCTCCCATCAGCCAGCAGTAATTTTCATCAAACCAGCAAATAAAATAATCTCTTTATTTTTTCAGATGCAACTGTCGCCGCCAATTATCATTTAAGGATACTCACACAATTTACTACAATAACAAAGGTAAGATTGAAAGAACCAATAGCAATTATAGTTTGATGTCCCTTGGCAACCCTTGTCGGCCATTTCTGAGCAACCCCCCCATTCCCATTATTTCACTCTATCTAAGCGGCATTTGCTTGTTTTTACTGCGAACCATGCAGCAATGAGCAATTGTATTTACTTTGCATCGTTTTATCTAGAATTTCGTTCGAATGCGGAACGTCTAGCTCGGAACAGAAACGCGAGATAGTAAAACTGGCGGTGCACCAACTGAACAAAGCTAGAATTTTGCTGTAAAGTCATGAATTTCTGAGCTCTGTGAGACTGTTTTAATTAATTTAGCATTCGTAAGGCTCGGGTTATTTGCTTTTCTTTGGCGCGGTATTAACGACTTGTTTCTTGAAGCAATCACAATCGTTATTTTGCTACATCGATTCTGTTTGAGCTTAAATTAAATAAATGTTTATTCGAATAAAATTTCCTTAATTTAAATATATTTATTTATTAGGACGCGGGTTTCGTCAGAGACATCTTTGGGCCTCTAAGGGAAAACGGCAATAAGTTACTTAGTTATCCTGTTTGCAGATTAATTAGAATTCCAATGTAATGAAATTAGAATTAAAACAACGAGGACGGTATTGAAGGACAAAATCTAAGTGTCTAAACAGTATTGATCTTACATGTTGTTAAAGAAGTTTTATCCACGGGAAATCCAGATCGAGCTGACTGACGTCAATTAAATATTAAACAGATAAGTACATACTATTCTTGACAATCATTTATTAAATATAATTTAATAAATAATGTTACATCTGTTTAAACATATGAGAATATAGGTATCCACTTTGTGGATATTTTTTTTATTTGTGGT
This sequence comes from Quadriops clusia, assembly GCA_033557875.1. NCBI lineage: Eukaryota > Metazoa > Arthropoda > Insecta > Coleoptera > Hydrophilidae > Quadriops > Quadriops clusia. The sequence goes on from JAWQRP010003892.1 coordinate 11,980, forward strand.
TATTATCTGGTTCTGGTTACCAATTTTAAATATTCTTCCTCAGTGTATTAAAACGCAGTAGGTTGCACCTCCCCCCTATATCAGGCTTAAACATATGTTAATTACACCATAAAAGGCATATTTAGCGTCAGGAATCCTACGCTAATGGACACCCCTATTGCAATTCTGCATCAAAGTATATTTCCTCTTCTCGTCGACCCCTCGTCGTTCGCCTTCAACCCCCGAAGTCGTACACATTAAATGGAAATTACGAGGCCCTCCCTAAGTTTGCGCTTTTCATTTGTCAAAGTCGTCGTCATCATCACTCCGAGTAGCTGGCTGGTGGAAAGGGCAATGTCTGATGGTGCGGTTTGTTTTGTTTCCTGCTTCCCGGCATTTATTCCGTGCGCAGCCTTCGTTTCCTGAAGTTCGCATTTGTTTCTTCCTGACATTCGTTTGTTCTTGGTATTCATTTTTTTTTATTCGTTGTTTTTTTGGTATTCACTTTTTTCATTATCTGCTTTTTACTTTCTCGCAGAGAAAGTATAGTGATCATGCGAAAAAACATTTTTGAGATTTTGATGATTCTCGACGTTTTGGGCGATTTGGAGTCGATTTGGCCCTTTTTTGCTTTTTTGTCTGTCTGTGTGTGTGTAAACACGATAACTCAAAAACGACTTGAGCT
>JAWQRP010003893.1:0-12642 GCA_033557875.1 Quadriops clusia
AGGTGAAACAGGCCGACAATTAGAAACAAGAATTAAAGAACACCTAACAAGAAATACCACCTCAAATTTTGGAAAACATATTCAAGAACATTTTCACAAATTTGATAAAAATACAACAGAACTCCTTCACCAACAAAATAAAGGAGCTAAACTTAGTCTATTAGAAGCAATGGAAATACATCGTTTACAAAAACAACATATCCACTGTTTAAACGAATAATTGCTAATTGAATATACTCCGTTATTTACATCAATAATTTAATTACATATGATAATTTTAATATTTTTTCATATCTAATACTGTAAGTAACAATAAGTAATATTTTATTTCTACATTTATTTAATAACTCATGTTTTTGTGGTAAGCACCTGAAGATGGGTATATAACCCGAAACCGGTTGTGCATTTAACATAATAAATAGTTGAAGTACGATTTACTTATATCTTTATAAAATATATTTATTTATTTGGCAACAATAAAAAGATTATATATTGAATTAAAATATTTCGATATATTTTTAACAATAATGGCATATTGAAACAAATTTCTCTGAAATAAACTGTGGCATCCCCATTCAAAGATATGTTCTTTCTGTGTGCAAAAGATTCAGTTTTAAAACAATATTGTCATTGTACGATATTTTTTAAACCCAATAGGTAAATTTTTACACATGAAAATTCTGTTACCACAATAGTAAGGGTAAGTACATATTGTAATATTCGCCCACCTACATTAAAATAAGTATAAATACAATGTGTACGACTTCCCTTTCACTTAAATCAGATTAGGGTGGCAGTTCGCATAAATCTTCCGAGAGTGAAGCAAGTAAATAATAGGGTCGTTGGTATACGTCAGTGGTATGTGGTATGATAAGGAATAATGTGTGGTTGAAAGGTCGCCAATGCCGCTAGTCCGACTCCATCCGCACAATTTCTAATACAGTGCGATATTACCGGCGAGGTACTTATAACAAATGCGACGCTAGGCATCCCTCGTTTGTCACTGGGGCAAGGGGGCGACGTGGGGCAACGGTCTGACGCCGTAGCGGAAGGTGAATAAAGCTCACTATTTCCCAAAACTTTGTTGCGATGAGTTTGTTTTGGGGATATTTGCCAGCCGGGTGCCCCCATATATATACACATACACCGAATTATAGAGTGAACTAGCGGATGGAATGAAGGGGCTGGGGTGGAGCAGAGTCTTGCTTGGAAACTCTCATTCCTCCTCTCAAGAAGACAAATTTCCTCTGGTATCTATTTCTCGCTATCTCATTACACTGAGAACTTTGAACTCCCCGAAGATGTGGAGAATTATTATTACCAAGGTAAGCGCCGGTTTTGAGTATTATTAACGACTTTTACACATAACTTCAGGAGCATTCATCATCAAGTGTTGGGGCACAACGGTCTGGCCTACTATTACCCGCTTTCTTGACTACCGCACTTTATTCACTATCATCTCCAAGAACCTCTCTCTATGTACTGTGTTAATAAAATTTCCTCGTCCCTGCGCGGTGCGGCGTAAGCAAGTTGAAACGTTTAAAGTAAAATGGTTCGCAATAAGAGTTATTGCACGAGATAGCAAGGAAACATCTAAAGAGTAAGCTGTCTATAGATACCTATCAAATTTGAATTTCGTCGGAATATTTACATTTATACATGTTATAATTAGTGCAGTAGTTTCGTATTCAAGAAGTTGTGTAAAGCTCCTCACTATTTAACATTGGTTCATCACTGTAACTAATCGTAGAGACAAAAATAACTTAATCGTTAGTGAATAAATTTAAACAACGATGAATGTAATAATTATTATAATTTATTTATACATATTTGGTAATACTGTAAGTTTATGGAATATATAATCGATAGAGTTGTTTATGATTTCAGACTAAGAGGGTAATTATCACAACACAGACATGTAAATGTTTTGACCAAAGTAATGACCAAAGTAAATACAATTTATTCAGTCAAAGTATTCACAGTAAGAATTTTAATAACAGAATTACAAATATCCTTAGCATATGCGTACGCACAGGTAGTTTAGTTTACATTTTGCTAATAAATGTGCAAGGAAGAGAGGCTTAGGACGCACAAATGGTGGTGCAGCAGCAAGTAATAAATTGAGACACCGCGCTGCAAAATACGGTGCAACCTTGATGTACGAGCAAGTAATAAGATTACACAGCGCTGCAAATATATTCAAACATATGCATACCTACAATTACGCCTTTGCCTTGATATATGTCTAATTAGATGTAAGCTTCACAAGGTTCGATCAATCAGCGAGCAGGGCCCAAATAATTCAATCAATGGAAAGGTAAAATTAAGTTAAAAGCCACTCCGAAAGGGAACAAAATACGTACATTAATTGGATATTATGGTTTCTGACGGACTCTCGCCAGGTAATGAAATTACATTTTCCAATTCGAATGTTGAATTTCGGTTTCCGATGAAATGCTCTCGTTATAATATCTCGTTTCTTTGTGTTGGCGCATTAAACTGGATTAAACAGAAATAAAGCTAAAAAGTAGTCACGTTTGCAAATATATAGTTCATTAAAATAAGTCAACCTATACCAATTTCAGTAGCAAAGAAAATCAGATACAATAAAGTCAGAAACCTTTCTTTCCGTTCGAGGAAAATTTTCGGAGAGCGGAGCGGAAATCGACTGCCAAAGATCAAATTCCGTAAAACTAAAAACGCAACACAATATATTGACTTTTTGCAAGCAAGAATCCATGCTTGAAATCCCACCGGATGTCCCTTCCGAGATTTCGTGCATAATCTTGCGGGTTTGAAAATTTAATTTCGAACGAAATTCGCGTTTGTAACCAACTTCTGCGATAGGAATTTTGCGTATTTATCAGGGTTTGGCAATATAATACAAATAGCGTTGCAAGTTATAAAAGCATCGAAAAACATCACAATATTCCATTTTTGTCCTGACAAAACGTCCTTTAAAGTCCCATCACGTACATTAACAACAAACAATAACATATCCCACAGCACTTCTATTCTCGACGTCATCTCTTGTTTACGGAAGATTGGAGATCCTTATCAAAAGTTGGAAATTTCATAGGAAGCAACAAATCTATAATATACTATTACGATAAAGCCAATATAAATACATAGATAAATAAATCGGAACGTGACCTAGAATTCAACTTTCCTACTTGTACAGATAAGATCTAAAGCATGCTTACGTCGAAAGTTTAAAACAACGAACCAGTAACGTTTGTTCAGCGCGTTATTGGTTGTTGCGAGTTAATTTAATGCACTTCATACGATGAACATTTAAGCAGCTTATAACGCTTGAGCAAAGCCCAATGCAGTTAAGCTAATCAGTAGAAAATGCGATAAACATTGGGGAAATACTAGTGCATGGAAACTTGATTAAAGAGTAGGAGTTCGGTTAAAATTGCATTAAATTTAATTCTGGTGAACACGATGTATTTTTACATCATGTGCTCACCGAGGAACTTAATGCTCAGTCGTACCTACATGATGAAAGTACCATATTGCGGAGAGCTTTTTTTAATGCTCTTATAAAGGATTACTGCATTGCGTCTGGCAAAATAATACCCTTTGTCCATATATATTCATAAATACGCGGAGGATCGGATTTTTTCGCAGTACAATGAAAATAAAATACATATATACTATTTGCGTTATTACGTTTATAGGTACGTAATGTTCTCGGAAACAATATTCGATATTTCGTTTGAAATTTGTTTTCTTGGACAAAGTAGGTTCCTACGCATTCAATTTAAATAAAAAATACAATTTATTTCCCAACGTACGTTTAACCACACTTAGTGACCTTTTCAAGGGAATACATTTAAAGTTTATAATTCTAGACGAAAACGAATAATAAACTTTTAAAACTAACTACACTATTAAATCTAACTTAAAATTACATTTCGTTGGTAATTCTACTTAAGTGACTACATATTAATTTTCGATTACTTCGATTTTTGTTGAATAAAGATTAAACTTTTATTTTGGGTTGTCTTGTTTCACCGACAGGTCTTATTACTGGTAAGAGAATATCCCTACTTAATCTTCATGATATAAGTTACTATGTATGTATTTTTCAGCATACTTCTCTTTCTTGTACCTATAGGTACATAATTAGGTATAGGTATACAAGTACAAATTTCCAGTTTTGGAATTGCACAGACACAAAATTTAATGCCAAAAGTGCTTGTTGAGATGTGCATACTGTACCCAACATTGATTATTTATGTGATTGAACATCAAGAATATTTTATTCAGTTTTGGTTGTGAAAGAATGTTAGGGTAATAAATTTCGTTATCTGAAAAATGCAAGTGCCTTTAAATCTTGCAATACTTTCTATAGTTCATGAGCTTAGAGGACACAGGTATTTTAAATATTTGTGATGATGGCAAATACATTTGTTCTTCTGGTTTTCTTATTATGCCTTCCAATATTTTTATTGTAAGCTATATTTGTATTTCCGAACAAGTAATTATGCACTACTATTTTGCGGATGGGAGTGTCTTCTGTGTGGCAAACATATTACTTTCCGTTACTATCATATTTACAATAATACTATCAGAGAATAAATAAATATAATAAATTTTAAAATTAATAGTTGTTTGACTGTAGTTCTTTAATATTATCCTAATTTAGTTCATAGACTACTGGTCTTCCTATTTATCAAGAAATTCAATAAATTCTTACTAATTTTATTGTCTATATTACAAACTATGAATATTTATTTATAGTATAGTTTATTTTGTAGTTGAGAAAGAGAAGTTTTGATAAGAAAACTGTTCCGAGGTATTCACAGAATTAAATAAGAAGACACCTCTCGGGTAGATGAATTTTATTTTGTTGGCGACGAATTAGGTCCGCATCTTCAGGCCAACAAGTCAAAAACGGTCTACAACCTGTATCTGAGGATTCAACTATTCCAATAATTTGAATGTTGCTCCAACATACAAAAGATCAATATTTTAAGTATTTTTTACAACTTTATGAACTGGATAATCCTTTTCTAATTTCATTCATATCTACTATAAGTATAAAAATTATGCTAAATTCGATCTAATTAGCCAAAATCTGTACTCGACTCATCGTAAATGTACCAGCTCATCACACCAAATCAATTTCAATTATTTATACAAGCAAATTGAGATATTCTCATCTTATCACAATTCTAAAATCAAACGCATACACAATAATACACTCAAGAAAATGAAAAAGTCAACATTCGATAAAAAACTCCATTATCAACACTAACAGACATTCTTTAACAGGACGATTGATTTATCAAATACAATTTTCTCCCAAACCGAAATATCTCTCTTCAACAAAGACAATAAATTCTGCCTTCCTTCCAATAACAACTACCATAAAGTTTGGACTAATCTTGCCGCGGAACTAGATAATACTCACTACCCACCGACGACAGAGATAAAGAAAAACCGACATCTACTTACTGTTATAAAAACAGAATTCACCAATTTCTGTATAAATCGAAACAACTTCCTTACTAAGACTTGTAAACTTGATTATTTGTGACAAATAATCTTATTAAGTTGTACTTAATAATAAGCGTTAAAATACAACTGTGTAAACGTTTTGTAGATTGAGGATATGGTTGTGCATGCACCTGGATAAAAATCTCAAATAATTTTTTTTCGTAAATTTTCCCCAAAAATGTTTTGCCAAATACGTAATTATAGAAATTTATTTTAAACGTGAAAATTACCTCTTATTTTAACCAATAAAATATTTTGAATAAGTATTTGTTATACTTTTAAAATGTACCTAACCTTTAAATGTAGTAGGGTAGCAACAAAAATCTCCCGCTCTCTAAATAAAAAGCTTAAATATACAAATATCTGATCAAAAAGGACCCTCTCTTTAAGTATTACGTTTTACGCCCATTGTTCTTCCCCCAAATTTTTTACAATAGGAGAAAGAGCAGTAAGAAAACATCAGACGGAGTTCCTGTGTTTAGATATCATTTCCTCCAAGAAAATCCCATTAGGAAGTGGACATGTGCTACGGCCAGTAGTAGACTAGAAAGTCGCGAAAAGAAAATGGGGAGTAAAGGTGGTGAACTGTGGATGCGGATGGCCGAATGACGCAAGGGACCTCAGGCGTATGATGACCCACAAAAAAGAAAGGATCTCAACAAAGGCTATTTGGTTATTTAGGCGCAGAGATAGTGCTGCAGATAGTGGTTTAAATTCAAATTGTCTGGGAGAGATTTGATGAAAAAAATACGAAGAAGTTTAAAATGAGGAATATTATTAGTATTAGGAACTATAATTATTTAAATGGATATGCTCATAGGTATATAGGCACAGAAACTATTTGTTAAAACATAGCGGCGTTTTACTTTCTTCGGCGGTGGTGTACCCGTTTGAACCGAGTTTATATCCGCCTCTGAATGCTGATGGTACGTAGAAGTTGGCCCTAGAACGATACATTCCGATCACGGACAACACATTACATTCGAATTCTGGCAACGAACGCTCAACTGTTGCAGAAATACATCATACAAACTATATCAAGTCGTGGAATTATTGAAATTAGGGGCCTCCTAAACGATTTGCGATGTTGTGCACTCTGCTTTATTGCCACCGACCATTTTTCAAGCTTGTACTATAATACATATTCACTACCTCCATTTTCTTTTTTCCGTTTGTTAAATTACAATGTTGGACGTGCTTAAGAAATTTAAAATTTCACGCCTTTTTGGGATCGCAACAATCATTAATACGAGGCGCATTTGTAACCGTGCGCCTCCACCAATTGTGCATACAAATTAGCTGGTACATCACGAGAACTCGTTCCTTGTAAAGTTTTGTGTAAATCTCACCCTGGAAATCATTTTGCAAATAAATATCCAAATACCCTCACATGCGAAACGGACACAACTTATTAGCTGGAATACTAATTAGTATGTAAAGTGAGAGATATGAAAGCATACATGTAACATGAAATTCCATGCTTACGTTCCATTATGTTTTTTTATATAACATTGTATGGAGAGCAAAGTCTGCTCAAAATGTAAAACGGTAACGGACTAATTGGGTGATTCTCGTCTTTGCTTACATTGATAGAAAATACAAATAGCAAATGCCCACGTTTTAGCGAATTTATATACCTAATTTAAAGGCTTCCGTGTTTCACATCGGCAGCTAAACAAACTCCAGTTAAACATTTTACAATTTGCTTTAAATATAGGGACAATATTTTCCGAAATCCTCACTTTAAATGAAAACTTTGAAACATAGAACCTACATTTACTCGTGACAAATATAGATTTACCGAGCACCAGTCTTGATCGGGGAGGCGTGCTTGGGCACACCGCCTTTCGCAAGATCAATTTATATCTATGAAATATAAAAGCATCTGACAATTTCAATTTACGGTTGATCAAATATAAAAATACTTCTTGCGACCCTACTCAGCAAAACTGCGTTTAGTTTTAAACTTTTCCCATCTTTTGTGCCATCGCATTCTGCTCAGAAAGTTCTTCACTCCTTCCACCATTCAGTGTTAAACTTTCGAGTCCCGAGTAATTATGACATTCAATAGTGTCATTGTTGGGTGCTTAAGTCCTCCCCACTGGAAGCACTGGAACAAAACATAACATCTGGCAATCCCTCTGGCAGAGTTTGCGTTTGCAAAATGAATTTAAATTCGAGTTAATGACTGTGGAGGTGGGAAAGAATTAACAGGGCAATGAGCGCGAAACGCTGTGGGTGTTGAGCCGTTTCCTACTTTGGGTGAGTGAAATTAACTTGTTTTCTAAATTTCTATGGAACGAGTTTCTGTGCGCAAAATAGCATAGTTATCAATATTCAAGAAGAAGTTCACGAAAGGTCGCACTAACGGATGAAAATAAATTTACTAATGAAAACTTAATTACCAGAGATTAGAACGGGGAATGCAGTTGCAGCAAGTTTCCTTTAAAAACGGAAAGTAACTCGGCATAAATGATAAAGACGTCGAATTTCTTAATGAAATTGAAAGACACAGATTCGCAGAGTCATATATTCTTACGGCAAGTTAAAGTAAAGTAGAGATAACACGATCCTGGGAGCCCGGGGTATTTTCCGAGACGCTGTAACGATAGTAACAAAGTTAGTCTATTAGCGATCACAATGAACGATAGCGTTGGATCTCTCTCAAACCCAAACACTCGGTCCTCTAGAAGCTATTGATTTGTCTTCTTACAAACACTCCGTCTGTCTACGAACCAAATGACTGCTTTGTTTCATCAACTGAAATTAATGGTCTCCGGACTGTTTTTTACGTCTCTCTAGTTTTTACGGGGAACGTACAAAAGGAAGTATTATTATTTTTATAATAGCGGATTATGGAAGCGTGTGCATCGAATGCGTACTGCAGCCCCTCTGTATGTGCTGAAACGCCATTGTAGTTTTAATGCTGCTCTGAACTCGAACATCTAATTAGTCTAAAATTACAAAACGCGTATTTTAATTGGCATCCCACGTTCCATTCAGTCTCTTTTTTACTGGAAGTTTAAATCGATAATCTCTATTAAAAGGAAGGCCAAACTGTGTAATTACAGCTCCAATTAGTGCGCTGAATTGTAAAAAATAATTTTAGTTTTCTTTAACGAATTCTAGGCATACTTTAAAGAACTGTTTAGTTATCGGTTGTATTATTGAGTTGATATTACCAAGTACTGTCAAAGTGGTCCAGGTTTTGTGCGGAAACAACAAAGAAATCCGTGGAAAGATTACCTCGCGTCGTATTTGCATTTCGAGTTAGTTTTGAAATGTAGCATGAGTCTTTCGTTTACACGTCGGTGCGACATGGCAATTTATATGCAAACATATATAAGAAAAATCACCTGCGAATTCAGACAGAAGACAGAGTGGAAAGCTACTATCGTGAAACTAGCAACAACGTGTATGGAGTGGAAACAAACTACTTGGCAGCAGGAAGACTGTTGCTATCGCACGTACATCGTCTTTAAAGCAAATCCATCCTAACCGTGAGCGAGGCACGATCGAGTGGTTGTATGCATATTCGCATATGATTTTGGTAATGGATGTTATTCACACAAAAGTCGCTTAATGTAATGGCTGGGAGACACAAAAATGCAGAAAAATTCGCAATTTCATCACTCATAAAAGCCGTTCGCTAACAAACTGGCACTTGTTGAGTTATGCTTTTTGTCGAAACGTTGAACATAGAACCGGTTATTCGCGAAATTCTACTAACTGCGCTTGTATTTTTTACAAAGACTTGTGTTATATGGAGGAGTTGTTGCTTGGTGTGGTGCAAAATAATGCCAATTTAAACTTTTCTCTAGAAACTCGTATAGTTGATGCTTGTTATGTCACAGCACTCGTTCTACAGTTAAACCTAGGTAAACTTCATGCTTTTATTTATATCACGCCCTTGTACAATTTAAAAGTCAACGGAAAAGTAAATTTTATTTCAGGAAAGTAGGCATTAATTAATAATTAATTATGAAAATCTGACCTTTTACCTCTTCACGAACTATTCAATACAGCAGTCGCACAAAGTCTTCCCGGAAAACCTCAAAGGCATTTTTATTATAAAACCAAAACCGACAGAGGGTATAAAATTACAAAATTTGATCTCACCGAGCTGGGTTTCCATTAATTGTATGTAGAAGTATTTCTGATTAGAAAATTTGATATGCCTACTCCCCCAGTTCCTCCATCATGACACAAGCCACCCTGCCACCTCGGTTCTGTTGGCAGCAGCAACCCTCGAGCTACTTGTACCTGCCTCCCACTTAATTCGAATCCAGTATTTATTTCTCAGCTCCGGTTTAATTTTATCCTACACTCTGTTTAACATCCTTCTTGGGAATTTTAATTACTTTTGCTCTCCTCTCCTCTATTTGTATTAACTTTATTTCATTACATTCGACTTAATTGAGTTTTTTTTGTCGTGGAAAATTAATTTTTAATAAGTAAGGTTGAGCACATCCGATCCGCTTTCCACAAGGAAAAATTTCAACCCATGACGTTGGTATACATGAAAACAGGTAAACAAATATGATGTGGGTAACATTTCGATCTAAAGTTCACTAACTCTCGTTTGTTATCAATTAATTCACATGTTTACACAGGGGAAACAAAATGTCCTGTGTACTGCGGACCGCCTGGGAGATCTCTAGAGTTTTGCCGAACTCAAAGGTAAAGGGAATATTATATACGACAATCAAATATAGCGGATCAACGGTCTATCCGGTCCAGCGAATTGCTTGCTTAGTTTATATGCATTTCCCAAAACCTATTTACAATGTGCACAACCCGATTCGAGCTTGTGGTGTGAGTTATTGAATTAGAAAATTGTTATCGACACAGGAAGGAAGTGGACATTGTGTATGCAAACTGATTTAGAAATTTTGCTGTAATTAATCGCATTATTAACGCACGTTCAGCGATGAGGATGTTCGCACAAAAATTGCTTCTAAAAATATGTAATCCTTCTTTGCTTCTGTTTTTGATTTCTCGTACGGCCCGACGTTGTACACTACTTTTGTTTAAATTCCAGTCCTAGCATAATCCAATAATATTATTGCAAAGCATGTGGCAATTTAAATTTTGTTCCCTCCAATCCATATTCATTGAGCGAACTATTCCATCATCATATATTCCAATGCAATGCAATCAAAACGAGACGTGCTTATCAGCATATCGGCAAACATTGATGAAAAATGGCATATGTGGGACATTTCCAGGGTACATCAAATCAGCATAAAAATAAGAATAATATGGAATGAATATGTTTATAGAAAACCATCCTAGTGTAAATTACATTAGCTTTAAGAAACATTGCTATTTTGTGCCCTTTGAATATACAAAAGTGTATATCTTTGAAATTGTGGACCAACCCAAGTTTTTTTTCATGTTTGGCCGGTTATATTATTACTTATTTTCAAAGCTCAATGATCGCCCGCAATGCAGAATATCGAAAATGTCCGTCATTATTACCACGCATGCATGCAATTTTGGAGGACCATGTAGCGTAAAAATTCCAAGTGGAGAATGGGAAATTTAAATTTGATGCGCGCAGACAGCTAACAATTTAAGCGAATGCCATATTAAAAATATGTGGTTTATTTGTGTTTAATTATACCATGTCACAAGTTAATTTGTATGACAAATACAGTCGCGTATGAAACAAAATTTCATATGCACAAAGAACATATTGTGCGGAAATTAAATATTCATAAAATCAGCGTTTATAATATGAAATACTGCGCAACTGGAATTTTTAAATTTTCAACAATTAGCACATATTTTCTGCGTAATTTAACTACATACAAATTTAACCGCTTTACATTATGGTCCAACACCTAAATTTCATATAGTTTTACACATTCTTTGCGGTCGTTTCGGCTATCAACGAAATGATGAAATGCGCTTAGACAAAAAATGGCAATATAAGCACATTTTCGTATGGTTAAACATACGGAGTAAGATATTTTTAATTGACCATGCGCAAATAATAACGAATGTATTATTTTGTGCGGCATATTTTAATTACACTGTTTTCCCAAGGGGAAAACGGACGAGCTTGCTCATTTGTAGCTCTTCCACTTCTCCAAGTAATTCAGAATACGCAATGCTAACCCAATATTGGTTAAGTTATCTAAAGTACGTTGCCAGCGGGCGTTTTAAAGATGAAAGCTATTCTCTGCAACGGGAGCCACACAGGATGTCTCATCACATACACTCGTATTTGTCAGCAGTATTACTAGCTCCTATATGTACGAGGAGGGCACATGCATGTTTAATAAACTCTACACGCATCCCAACACGCTCTGTCAACAAACTTTGCCGTATGGAACCCGTAATTTAATTTAAATTTAATACCAGATTGTCTGAGTTTTGGCCTAAGATTGTTCTGGTACAGGTTCGCATAAAGTTATCTACCACGTCGCGGAGAAAGTAGACTAGATTTCTCAAACTGGCGAGGAAGGTAACAAATTGCTTATGAAATACGCTGCAGGGGAAACTTTCTACAATTTAAATTCCTCCCTGTAATTACAGCGAACCTAGATGTGTGCCATGCATTACAACATAACGCTAATATGAGGGAAGTTATTATGACAAGACATGAATTAACCCTCAACCGCTACAACACTTTTCCCGACAAAACCACTACTACCGGCATGAGGGTCCTATGTATTTGAAAAGACAAAAAACAAATATATCATCATTAAATTAATTGATTTGATTTATTAACAAACATATTTACTTAAAAAACACAAATTTTAGGTTATCATTAATTTTGTATACTAATACTCGGCGCATATAAGTTTTTGAGTAGGTATTAATACGAATAAACATTAAATAAACGTTTTTTTGCATATAATTTTTCGTCGTAAACGGTTTTTGCTTCCAATTCTGTTTTATTTAATCTATTGAACAGTTCTCTTCGAAGATTGAAAATTTGCAACCTAAGTTCTTTCATTCATTGTTGATAACACCGGCACACAAAAAAAAAATTGTCTGTACACCGGGCGCCACCTATCTACGGGCATGTTTTTCGACCCGCTGAATACGAATTTCAAGTCAGTTTAGGCCGTCCAGCCTTCAAATTCGAGTAAATTGCAAAAGACCCCAAAAAATAGCGAAAAT
>JAWQRP010003894.1:0-12642 GCA_033557875.1 Quadriops clusia
ATCATCAGAGACAGAAGCACCTTTAATCGCAGATATAGACGCTGTTCATTTGAGGTTCAACTCCGGGATAAGAAATATAATAAGGAAATATTTCTATAGTCCTCGTTTTGAATTGTTACAATATATACAGGATGATCTTTTTTCGAGTTGCCAGAGGGTGGAGACATGCTTCTCAGGGTCACCAAAACGAACGTTCGTCTTCTAGTACCCGTCTTTGCGTTGGTGGCCGTGAGAATTGAGCCTCCACCTATTGGTAATTTAAAAAACGATCATCCTATATTTTAGTTTTAATATAATTATATGTACATATGTAACTAGCTCAAAAAGTTTGTAATTTTCTTAGTTGATTATCGAAAGTTCTCATCCAAACAGACAGCGGTAAGCCATCTTGTTCGTCGAAATCTGAGATTAAAGTATTGGAACAGGCTAAATCGTTTTGGACAGATCCAGCATGTTTGAAGTAGTTAAAAATTGTCTTTTGAGTAAGTTTGTTCCAGGAATCATAAATCATTAAAATGGCATCGAGTACCGTAATCTTAGGGATGCTTGGCGCTGGCATCTTCCTTTGCATCAAGACAGTCAATCATTTTTAAAACAAGATTTTTGCGAAAGTGTGATTTCAAGGCTCGAATAATTCCTTAATCCGTGTGTTGCAATACCGAAGTTGTGTTGGGTAGCAAAAATACTCAAGTCAGGGATGTGCTGGACAATTATCAACTAAGAGCAGGATTTTTTCTTGTTTGTTAGTTCACGATCCCAAACACGTACCCATTTGGTAAAAATCTCAGGCGTCATCCAGACCTTGCCATTGCTCTCATAATCTACTGGCAACATTCATATGTCTTTAAAACTTCTTTAACTGTTTGGACTTACCAAACACCAACAATTGAGAAAGATTTACGACTCATAAAACTCATTTTTCGTACGAACATAATGACCTATCAACAGTTGACCAAATACTAACCCTATCGCGCGTCAACCAGTATTGTACAGAGAGGAGGGAGTATGTAAATAAGACGATCGTCGTTCTAACCGGACATTTTATTAAAGAAAATACGTCGTCCAAAGCGGTTGGTCGTTTAAAGCGCAGTCGTAATTTATATGAAAACCTAACGTGAGTGTATGTTTACGTCGCTAAAAACGGTTGGTCGTTATAAGCGAAGCCGTAATAAGCGGATTCCACTGTAGTTAAATGTAAAAAATCTTTATTGTTAATATTAAAAACTTCACGTTTCGCATTTCGGACAAATATAAGCAACTAAACTTCCAGCACATCAACATGAACATATTACTGATTGTGAGAATCATGTGTTCTATTATATCTTCTTTAAAAATAAATCAATAGCAAGATTCTTTGTTTGGTTTTCTAGTACTGATAGGCTTTGGAACTGGTTGCATAATGGGGTTTGCGGTTTCAGAACCCTAGGCCGTATTAAGATACACCCGCACATTATGATATTTACCGAGATTATATCAATAAAAACAAGAAGAGGGTTCAATATATTACAATATTTTAAAGAAGGAGATCCAAGCTTTCGGAAAAGTGCTTATTTATGGATATAGCTCATATATTTCGTTCAGAAAAAAACAAAATTCACTTATTTTAAACATGTTTTCGACCACACAACAGCCGTTGAAGGGATACTGCAACTAACCTGTGACTAACTTAATGATTATGTTTGCTGTTTAATAATCTCCCTTCGGCGAGGTACAATAATCTAATTCGAATAGTCGTTCAGTTATCGTCATTTTTTTTAAATAGCACTAGGCCTTATTAGGAGATAGACC
Organism: Quadriops clusia; assembly: GCA_033557875.1. Taxonomy (NCBI): domain Eukaryota; kingdom Metazoa; phylum Arthropoda; class Insecta; order Coleoptera; family Hydrophilidae; genus Quadriops; species Quadriops clusia. The sequence goes on from JAWQRP010003894.1 coordinate 1,789, forward strand.
TTAATTGGGGCACACCGCCATATATTGAAAATAAAGCGGGTGCCCGAAGAGTTTTAATCAAGGTTATAGAGACTTCATTTTTAAAGATAAATGAATATAATCTTTTTTATGATGTTGAAGATAACGAGCCAGTAATTAGATGTATGTTTTGGAGAACAGGCTACTGGGCTCAATGAAAGGGAACAAGGTCTTTATAAGTTCATTTATTTCTTCTTTCAGTGTACAGTGGCAACCTGAGAGGGACGTCCTCTCTCCGGGACGTTTTCATGTGGTTGCCGTCTTTTCGTCGTTTTTTCCGCAATTTTGTGAAGGGTGTTTCCCATGGTGCTTGGCCTGAAGATGCCTACAAAGTAGGCGAAAGCTTGCCATTGTACACTGAAAGGAAAATAAATGAACTTATAAAGACCTTGTTCCCTTTCATTGAGCCCAGTAGCCTGTTATCCAAAACATGTAATCTGTTTTAATTAGACTAAATAAAATTCTGGAAAAATTTCCGTAAAATGAAACGTGTTTCATATGGGCATAGAGGTTCCAAGCAACATCATTGGTCAATTATACCTGTGGTTAAGGAAAAATAAGTTAAACTTAAGTAAATTTTTAACTTTATATGCAAAATGTGTATCAAGTAAAGATTAGAAGTTTTATATTGCCAAAAACTAACATCAAAAGTATGACTTAATAGTCATGAAACTTTTAAGTGAAAAAACAGGTCAACATTTGGTTAAATATAACTTCGAAATAAACCTCAAATTCTTTAAACCTTAAAGGTATTTATTAAGTGTATGTTAGTCTATTTTTAACCTAAAGATAATCCCATGAAGCAAATACTACCAATAAGATAGTTTTAAGTCGTAGAAATAAATAAGTTACGACTTATATAATTCCCTATTTGAACTCAATTGCACAAAAAGGCTTGAAAGTCAAATTTCTACAATTTTTAGTTCTAATGGTCCAAGGTCGATTTGCTATTCCACCGATAGTACCAATTACCTTAAAAATTTAACTTTAAAGTTCATAATACTTCATAGTCGATTTCTGGTCTAAATGTTTCCTCTGTCGATTCAAAAAGTTAGATTAGGTTAGCGCTTTATAGAAAATGATAACATTGCCAAAACACCAGTACAAGTATACATCATGTTATTGCAGATGTAAAAGAAAGAGGAATGGAAATTCAATAAAAATGATTAAGATACATTGAAGGTATATGTAGTACAAAGTTATTGCAGTATCTCAAATGATCATAATAGTAAAATCAATGAAGACGGAGAGGAATCGAAATATCCTTCCAGGTTAAATTCTAGGTTATTAATAATTAATAAGTGGTCACTAACGCACAAAGTATCTGCAATGGACATTACGGGTTATTGTATTTACATTAGATGCATTCACATATAGGCAACCAACTAATTATATATTTCATGTTATAAAGATGTATTTGGTCGTGCCTACTGCTAAAGATACAACAAATGCGCAGTACAAATATTTTGGCGAAAGCTAGTTACACTGTTTAGAAGACTAAAATAAAAATTAGAATCATTTTACAATTTGTTTTACTACGATTTGATACACTTATTATTTGAGGTTATGTTTATCCTCCTATAAAGTCAATTCAACTAATAGATCTAAAACGAAGGTATTTTAGACTTTGTGGTCAACTCGTTAGGTCTCGCCATATTTATATATCTACTAACTAACTAACTAACTTGAGCATGAAGTCCACCATTTTGCACTTGGGCACTTTGATGCTTAATATTTAATTAATATAGTAATTACATTTTCGCAAAACTAATTATAATGAGCATTTTTAATGTTCCAAATAAGATGACAATAAATTAAACTTGGACACATTAAGAAATGTAATTCAAAATTTTTGGAAATATTTAACATTTTGATATGACTCCCAATTTTTGAGGAGCTTCGATATATTTCGAAGTGGGATCTATGATTTCATCAGAAAATTTTGCAGCGGAGTAAAAATTTGTTCTAGGGTAACCTGTTATAATGTTATTATTATTCGTGTTTAAACATATGTATAAATGTAATGGTGGAAGGAACGTCTGTGGAAAATTTTATTATTAAAACTGTTTCGGAGGAAGAACATACTAAACAAGTATGAACTTATTATATTATTCATTTCTTAGATAAAGATGTAAACTGTGCTCATGCGCCATATGCAAACAGAGAAAAAAGTTGAAAATAGGTAATATTTAGGTTAAATATTACTAAGAAATATATATTAATGTACTCGTATATAGATCGTAAACCTTTACCTGACTATTTGCCAACAACTGAATTTCAATATGTGATAGACACGATGCGGAATTGTTAACGACTAGAACATGCGATTAGAACAAAAAAAATTAAAAATCTAGAAACTGTTCACACTGTCATCTAACACTGCTCCGATATCCCATTTAATCTACGTACAGTCTCCTTTTACACAGAGTGCTCTCATAATGCGCAATATTGGAGCATCTCACGAAGACAGGAAGAGAGCTTCAAAGTCGAAGTAAATTGCAGGCTGAAGTAAAAACAGTGATTTCCTATATTACTCTTTCGATCCACTTTCACCGTAAGCCCATCCACACACGCCGTATACCTAGGAGCTGAATTGAGCGCCGCCATGGCTTTGTTATGCAGCATCCAAACTGCACGCATGTCGCATGGGAAGCTGTAAGGCAGGATGGAATGCAAGAGGCACGCTAAGCGCGGAAAGCTCGTCGTCAAAGCCCACTCCTCATTTCCCAAGTAAGTGGCTGGGCTGGTTGTACGCGCGCACGATGTCACAGAAGATACTTTAGGCATAAAGCGATGAGCGCATTTCATTTTAACATAGTTTGCCTGAAAAGAACGTGAAATGAGGCACACATGAGTGAACTTCCTTAAACTTAACTAGCGGACGGGAGGAAATCAAATAAAAGTAAAAGTAAATTCCATAATTCGATGAGAGAGTATAGGGACGATGAAGACGCCGATGCGATGGTCCTCGGTAGCTGGAAATAAAAGCGCAGAACTGCTAAACTTTTTCGCTTCTTAATGCTGTTACGGGTGATGCGTGGGAAATATTAAATAACTTGCCGGCCGATAGAAATAGAAAACGTTCGCTATCCAGTTAGTGCACAGCTATAGCCTATACTTACACAATTGGCGGAGGCGCGCAGTTGAAAGTGTAACAAACTCAAACCTGAAATGTAGTACCAACGTTGCATCCCTAGAATGTTGATCCTCTAAAGATGTGGACCCAATTTAAATTTCAACCCTTAATCTATATGAAAATGGGCGGAACAATAGAATAAACGGCGGAATAATTTTGGGGAATAAAATATGTGGGAGCGTGAGTGAAGGTCAGTTGTTTGCATGCAAAATCCGGTACAAGTGTTCTCATTTTCGGGCGACTCCGTCCTGAGCAGCAAAACGGCGCAAATTTCCATGATAGAAGCTACTGCAGATGGTGTGCCAACCATCACTGTTGTCTTGTCCGGAATAATGCATGAAATCGAGGGACACAGTCCGTCCTATATACCTCAGTGTATATGCATATTAGATGAGGCGAACACGTTGGCACAGACCACGTGCATTTGACACGCGAACAGCCTGTACTATTTGATTTCCTCTCTCCAACTTTATCCTCAACTCTCAACTCGAGCCATTGTTGCGTTGGACAGGTGTAGCCGCAGCAAATCAAAGCCCAAGCTCTTGCGAAACTATCCGCCAACTTTTAGACGACCGCGGAAGATGGGAGAGGACACATACTTCGTCGAGAAAATAATTGTTTTAAACAACGTGCACTTAGGAAACATTGTTGAAGTATTGACTTCAGAAGGTACATAAGGAGGGAAAGTTTCACTTTCAAGAACTTACAATTTTTACAACGGAGATACCGAGACGGACGAGTTACCGTTTTGCGTTTTAATTGCAGATGTTGACGTCCTGTAATTAAACCGTGTAGTTGCACGTGATAAATTTGATAATTACTGTGCAATTGGTTGTGTAATCTGAAATGTGCAAACATTATTCGCCTATTTGGCGTAACTTTGTACAATGTTGCAATGTTTACCTTAATTATTTATTAATATATACTTTCCCTACTATCACTGATTATTCAATAATATTGCTTTCTATTTTTTTCATTAGATTATTTCTATTGTTAATTGCATATTTATAGGTTCATTCTTGTTAAATTTTTTATTATATTGATCCACTTGTTGGTGAAATTGATATCTGCTTCTATTTTGACTTCTCTACTTTACTTGGTTAAATTATTATTATTGTATAATATACATGATTCTCTGTAATATCTGCAATAAGTAGGTACGTCCATGTTGTATTTGCGGGAGTTAGTGAAGAAAATTTAGTCGCTTATATTTGTCCTAAATGTGAAACGTGACGTTCTTAATGTTAACAATAAAGGTTTCTTTATATTTAATTACTTTAATTATTCATTCACTATAAAAAAAATACAAATAGGGCTTATTAGGAACCCTAGTACCTAGAGGCCTAGAGGTACTGTTTTAGTAAAACGTTCATAAATAATGAAAAATCATCTTCTTTTCAAAAGAAACTATTTTTTTCATAAATATAAATAAATTTACTACCATTAAAAACAGTGAAGATTTGTTCAAAATTAGAAGAGCTGTGACACCTCAAACCTTAGACAGACTTTATTTGGCATGTAAGTAATTTTTCCTTTTCTCGTTGTAATTAAAATTATTGTCACTTTGAAGTTCACGACTGATCGCGAAAAACTGCAACTGTAAGTATTTAGATAGATGTAGCAAGAAAACAGTTTGAAGATTATTTACTCTAAAATAATAATATAGTCTTGAAGTGGGAAATCACCAACTTAATGTAAATATTTTGTTGGTAACGAAACGAGGAAGTAGTCCACTAATTAACCTGGGAAACATGCTATTTGTGCTGTAGTTTTTTCTTTATCAAAAAGTGCAAGGAACAAAGGAACCAGGTACATCAGTAGGTATGTAAATATTTTTTAACGTTCAGAAAAGTCAGGCACGTGGCTTCAGTAATTAGAGTATGAACATTCTATCGATCGTATCGCAAAGGATATTACAAGATGAACGAATATAAAATTTTTAACAATACGAACAGAATATATCTAAAATTATCCCAACAATGGTCTTACCATTTTTAGAAATATATTGAGATTTATTTTAAGATTACAGGGAAGGAAGTTTGTTGCAGAAAACAGGCAACAAAGTTCAAGCAAATAAGCACAGTGTATACCTACGTACAGTTCAAAAGGACGTGACGCCTCGGAAAAGCCATCTCCAGCGTTGGAATGAGCAATAGGGCGCAAAAAGTGCCACCTTGGAGAAAGTAGTGTCAACGAAAATTCCATTTCCTGCTGATCACCGCCGATCGGAGGAATTGTTATCGGCAAGATCACGTGCAAGTGCAGAGCGTAGAAGTGTACAATGACACGCAACCTAATAGGCCGCCATTTTCATCAGTTAGTCTTATCAGCGAAGCATATCAAACTACAAGGGGCCCTGTTTGTTAAACAATGCCGCTAAACGTGCAAATAGTCGTGTTGAGACCCGTTATTGCCACTGCTGAACCATTAATTATATTTTAATATAAGTTTACAGATTTGCCCTAGTTGCCGGTCGCCCTGTATCGTTTGTAATGTACGGTCTCTATTAGTTTCCGATATTCCTATCTGACTATTTCCGTAAATATTGAATAGTACCTGTCGGATATCGAAAGTTTATGTACCAATCGACCGCGGCAGATTTAGTGTAAGGCCGCCCATCGACCGCCGCTAATTTAGGAAAGAGCTTTTATTTATTATCGGCCGTCGCGGCGCGAAGGAGATCCCAAAAATTGACGGGGGCCCCCGTGATGTACGGCCCCTCTTTAAAATGCCACAGTCGAAATAATGCCAGGCCCTAGCTTAAGATATCCGCCATACGACTGCCTAGCTTGTGCTTCTGCTTCGGCGTTACATTCTCCGATGTGTGCGGTTACATTTCGCCACATTGCAGACTCCGGAAATTGATTTTCCCCGCGAAGTGCGGTCATACGAGAACAGAGCCACATGTGCACTGTCCATGATATACTGTTTAAACTCAATAAACAACATTGCAACATTTGCAACAATATTACCGTGGCGTGTCGGCATATGTTATCCTGTGTACATTTATGCCACAAATCCCTTCGTTTTAAAATATGTAAACTATCTCCGGGGAGCGGTGCTTAGTCCTAAATCGCCTTTCTGTTCGTACGTTGTTGTGGAACTTGATTAATTTAGTGCAGAGGTACAACGTTCAATTGCATCTAATTTGAAACCATTTAAGGGCATGAGGACGAAAACACTTGGACAATTGTAGAAAGAACTTATTATTGTTGAAAAAATACCGAATGAAATATGTGGGTAATTAATTTTTAAAAAAATGTAAAAAATTGAAATACAATCTAGTAGATTAAATGTTTCCAAATTGTAATTGATTGTTGATCCATGGTACCTACTAAAAGAAAAATTTAGTTAAATCTGTTAATTCCTGCTGAGTGTTGCGTTTACTATGTTACGTAACTTGACAACAATTTTTAGAAACAAAGTACAAACAGGTATCCAATAAATTTACATGTTAGAAAAGTTATGTTTTCATTTCGAATTTATGAAATTGTTCAGGAGATACAAAAAACCCAAATTTCATTAGAATATTATGAAAACTAAATGCGGGGATTTTTCTAAAGGTGCTACTCACTGAGCTACAAAGTAAAATGCCGAAATGAGTTTCTTCAAGTTATGAGGGTCGAAGAAAACAGATATTATAAAAGAAGTTTATATTTAATAAAATTTTTGATCTGTTTGTTAAATAGGCAAAAAACTACCAAAAATCTTCAACCCCGTCCTGAGGGTAGGTATATATAAGCTTTGTTCCATCCCCTACGTCCGACTAGTCAGACGATCAGAAGTTCATCACAGTATGCGCAGTTTATAAATATTTATGTACTGCGCAATTTGTTTAAGAACTCCTGATCGTTTGACTAGTACGTGAACTAGTCGGACGTAGGGGATGGAACAAAGCTATTGTTTCAATTGTTGGAGGACATTCATCTTCAACGGATTTATTGGTAATTTCGTGGAGTAGGCGCAAAAATCATTTACATTGGGAATACTTGAAAAACATAAATTTTTTGCTTGTTATTAATGTCTCGTTTTTCAATAGATTACCAAAGAAATGAGCAATTTAAAACTTCTTTCTATTTATCAGAATAAAAGATAACGTCGAAATAAGATGATACCTGAAAAGTGTTTGTTAATTTTCTCCGTAGCATGTTTCGTTTTAGTTCTGCAGATATATTTTGTTCACGCTTTGAAGTCCAAGACCTATGAATATATTATAGTGTTCACATTAAACGTCTGGATGTTTGCGTTAAATACTTAAAATCAAATTTATATACCTACTGTTGACGAGTGTAACTTCCGACTGGCTGATAGATACCCTTTTTCGTTCATAATAAATTGGTCACCGTTACTTTATTTAAAACAAAATAAATACAGGCCTGTATTGATTTTTCTTCTTTAATCTATATTATAGTAATGGCAAATGCAATTAATTATCTGTAGTAATCGAACGAAGAAGAGTGCAAATTTGACAAGTATTGTCAAATTTGCACGATTCTCGTTCCTAAGCAGGAGGCAGGAGTGAATTTACCCATAAAATTAGTAGCACGAATGCGATTCGGCTAGATTATTTTGCAACTCCACTAGGTACATAATAAATTTTCTTCATTTTATTAAATACACCTACATTTAAATACATATTGCCATATCTTTCATTTTGAAGTTTATTTGACGTTTTAATTTTTTAAAGCACCAAAAGACAGAAGTTGCTAAGAGACTGAACTGTGTCGCTAGGAGAAATCAACAGGGTGTTTTATCAGTGTAATAACTGATAAATGCACACTAGCTAACCAATCAGAGGCTGTTATTGCATGAGATGCAAAAAAATCCTATTAATTAAACTTTTATCAATACCCATTTGTTAATTTCCCTCCTCCGAAGTAACGAAATTTTATTCCCGTTACTTGTTTTATAACTCTAAACTGCATCGGAGTGCCGAGATAAAACCAATTTCCCCGGCAATCAGATAAGATTCCGCATGAAAGTTTAGCCCCAAAAACGGAATCCCCTTCTATCTGTTTGCGCGGGAAGCAGACGTTTAAAATATACATGCAAAGCGTATTATACGATATGGCGTTATTTGTAAGGTTTTGTATAATCCAGGCGCGGCCGCAGGCGCAATTGAACCGCCCCACACTTGCATTTGCCGGTTTAAGATTGCACTTGTAAATATCTTATGGGCAATTCTCACTCGTTCTACTTTCCAATTCAATCTTAAGAGTTTCATGGCTTGGTCCGAGCCGTTTCCCTCTGTTAGCCGTCCTCGCTCCAGCACCAGGACGATGAAAAACAAATTTTGCTCTTAGGTGTGCGAATAACTGGCGTACATATTTTACATTGTGCGGCAAAAATTCGTTTTGTATTAAATAAATCGCACCCTTCACCTTTGGCAATTATAGATAGCAAGAAATAACATAAAATGTAAAATGTAAACAAAGTAGAAGCAATTACCAAAAACAAATCAATTAAATGCGTGACTTCGTCCAAATGCAAGCAACAAGGAAACGTGTGTGAAATACTGAAAAATAAAGTTACCTGTAAAAATGGCGGAACGTGAAGCATTAGTGGGAAGCGGGATTAACGTGTCTATAAAGTACATTCCCGACGAAACCTGCACAAGCGAAACAACGCTCTAAAATATTATGTAAGATAGCACGAACTGTTTTCCTTTTATACGCTATCATAAAATTGAATTTTAGATATTTCACTGAATTTTAAAACTTTGCAGAAGGTCAATATCTCGCTAAACGACTACTGACGTGTCTAATGCCATTATCCAGGGTATCAAGGGCTATTTCTGCAGCGCTGCTCTATGCCATTTTCATAACCAACTGGACAGGTGCTAGTCGTGTTATAACCTTAATCATGACTAGGTGAAAAATTATAGGCTTAATCAGAATTAAAATTTTATGGATTTTGCAAAGGCTCAAGGGCGTTGATGCACTCTGGTAAAATCTTTATGTCCAAATTCCCAATGTTTCAAATCTATTTAAAAATATGATTAATATTTATTTTTTTCCTAAAGATATGTTTACGTTACCATATGTATCGTGCATAGTTGAAATAAAGGAAACGGATCTCTTATTCATCTACTTTCTGCTGTTTACATTGTTATAGAAGTTTACTTCGAGTTAATCAACGGTTATATTGATATTACTTTCGCTGGAAATTTTGCACATATCTTCGGATTCTCTAGCTTTCGATGCAATATATTTTGTAAAAACATTAATTTTCTCTGCTCACCGAAATTGTAATGGAGAATATAGAAAATTGTTGATCCAACACATTTTTATAAAAGTACGTAGTAAAAGGTAAGTAGAAAACTACATCGTAGCCATTCATAAGAAGAAATAGTCAGCTTAAATTATACAATACATAAAGGTTGACCGAGAAGAAACATCAATTTGTTTTTATTAAATGAAATATTATTTAATGGCAACTATCTATTTTGGTGTGCGAGTACAGGCACACAATTTGCCTCATTTACAGCAAATTGGTTTCATATCCTTTTACTCGAGCTAATGGAATATTTATCAAACCAATAATATAAATAAATTATAGTTAATTATTTCAAATTAGCTGTCGTTAATTAAACTGTGCCACATGAATAATAAATGTTTCCGTTTAGAGCGATTGCTACAATTAATTGGTCAAGCGCAGAGAGAGTACCTACCGATCAAAGTCGTTAACGATAATCCAAATCTAAACAAGAAAGCTTTCTTAGTTAAACTCAGCTTTGCTAGCTAAAAAGTCGCGGCTTGTGTGTTAACGTTTTTTCCCAGAAGCGAAATATTTTCCGAGCCACCAGAGTAACGGAGCTAAATGCAAATTTCTTCATAAGAAAGAGCAAAAAATATGAATGATAAATGCATTGCTCTTTTAAGGAGGTGGTTTATTTTCAGGCCATTTGTTAGTGTGAATAAAGAAAATGTCAAACATCTCTAACCCCCCGCAGCAACGCCCTGTAAACAGCGGGTATTTGCTCCCCGCCACGAATGCTGGAACGTTGTCAAGTAGAGTCAATTGTTAACCGCGTCCATCTCTGTTATTATTTGCGAGCGAACTGCGGGATCATTTCGGGATAACCTCCGTCATTTCACTCTCCCTTAGAAATATATGCTGGCTATGCGGCACAAAGACCGAGGGAACTGGTTAATTTTTAAACGAGGACTCTTTCTTCGAAAGTTTTGCAAATAAGTGCCGATATCAGAGACCCTCCTCGGTGACGCGTTGAAAGGCCTATTAAGTATTCGCTTCGTCTCACTGGTAAATAATTAGATTATTAAATATTGATATTAATGGGCGTAAGGTATAACAACCAAAATAAGTTTCACAAAACAAAAAAATTCAAATATATACCATAATACAATTACAAAATTAAAATTTTAAATTTTAAATCTTTGCTTAAGGTGGCTGACCAGTAAACAAACTTATTTGTAAACATTGACATGTGTCCTTCTCTAACGTCAACGACGACGTATATCTATCCCGTCGCGGGAATTTTTAATCCGTTTCGAACTTTTCAGATTTCTTTAAAATTTGGTAATATTTTTCAAAATTTCATAAAGATAAAATGCTCTTTATGCTGTAACGTGTGTCGCCACAGCGAGATTTTGTGCGATAATCGATAAGACAAAAAAAATAATTAAATATTTTGCCAAAAGGGCGTTGTAGTTACTTTTCAAATCATGTTTTAAAGCATC